>CM051030.1:1675000-1725000 GCA_027627225.1 Congeria kusceri
ACAGTTTGCGACATTTCCCTTTCGTGGCATAGACTCGTTTACGGTAGCAAGTCAGAGCTAAATGACAATCTTGTTTAATGATTGGTAAAAGGTTTCAATTCCGCAGAAAATATCAATTTTTGAATTTTGATGAGTGGAGTAGATAACATAAAATGAATATTTTATATTCTTCAAAATTCTAGATTACCACAACGACTTCATCGGCGTCAGGATGAATTCAGACGGATCGTATTCATGCATTTTAATAGGTGCTGTGAAGTTTGATAGACCTTATAAAAGAGACGTATCCCTACGGACAATAATAAAGATAGCAACGCCGTTTGTTCGAAAAACACCTTTATAAATAATGAATTGTATCGATGTTGACATTAATAGCGATGGAAATATGAAACCGTAATTATTATAACAACGCAACCAAGGTTTGGGGTATCTGAATAATAAATTACAGGCCTGAAAATGTTACTTTTCATCTTCTAAAGTAAAACAGGCAACTAGTACAATTTTTAATCTTTTTGGGGGTTTATAAAATAAATATATTTAAGAAAGAATTGTCTATTTATCGTTATTTATCGGCCAATAAACAACGATTTGGAGTTCTGATTCGTAGGAATTAAACCACGAGAGCGTTAGCCCGAGTTGTTAAGTAATCACGCATCGGAACGACAAAGAGTTGTTTATTGGCCGATAAACAACGATAATGCGAAAATTATTTCGATTCTATAAACATGATTTGACATATATTATTGCAATTGTAATGATAACTATATTTTGCTATGCTCCGCTCAGAATCGGGACTACTTTTTGCGTTTTTGTTGGGTAGTTTCACAACGATAATTTTGTTCTTTGTCAATAGAAAAATTAGCGAGTATCATGTTAGAATAGATATTATCTTATATATTAATATTCGAGAAAATGGTACACCAGAATTAGCTACACGAACGATTTAAATACTAGCAACATCTCGCGACCCCGGCCTGAAATCTCACAAAGTCTCATTTATCAATACCTCCGGAACTATTCAAATATGTATGTGAAGAATGGGATTGACCAAAAAACGAAGTATGCGTGAGGATTTTGTGAAAATTGCGGTCCTACAGGCAGTTTCACCGTTGTTGGCTGTGATAGATTAAAAAAAAAAAGAATGTTTTCACAAAAATAAAGAACTTGATGACAGATAATCGACAGCAATATACACATGCACAGTTTTGTAATGTTACTCCCTCAGTTAACGCTGTTCATATCACATCATATATTTTGTAAATAAAAAGTGTGTCTAGACTTTATATAAATTTAATTAATAGAAATAATCAACATCACAACAACAAAAGTATTAAAAACTTTCTAATGGAAAACAACATCAAGCCAACTTCAGAATTCGGCTTATGTCCACGCCCTTTGAACCAGAGGGGCCCAAACTTCCGAACTATGTGGACCAACTTCTAATCTTAAGCAATAAACAGTTTATCATCACCGAGGGCTAATTGACCTTCCATCCGTTCCGATCACTGGTTACGTTTGCACAACAGTTAATCTAATGTTACGTTAACTGCATTCTAGTTATTCGCTGATGGACATTTACGATGTCATTAACTGACGTTACGTCACGTGCGTTACGTCATAATTATGTTTCTCACCGAAATGGACGAACCAAGAACAGAGGTACCAGTTTTACTGAAAGGAGCATATATTATTCACAAGAATTTGGACAAGCCTAACACTTGTACATTTTATGTTATTATTGTCACACATTCGCAATGATTTTTTTTTTTTGGATTCTTCAGAAATAATGAATGGTAATGTTAAGTTGCCGACACAATTTGTTTTCAATTATATATGAGGCGTGTCGTCGTAGGAAACCCGGGCTTCATGCATGTTCGTAAAGTGTCGTCCCGGATTAGCCTGTGCAGTCCGCACAGGCTAATCCAGGACGGCACTTTTCGCCTACAGTGGATTTATTGTTAGAAGAGACTACCTTGAAACAGAAAATACCATAAAAGCAAAAAGTGCCGTTCTGGATTAGCCTGTACGGACTGCACACGCTAATCCGGGACGACAATTTACGCACATGCATTTAGCCCGGTTTTCTTAGACACGCCTCATATGTTTTAATATTTGTTATCTTGCAGACCGTTCCAACCACAGTATTTATTTGTGAAAGTTGGGTTCGAAACCCTAGACGTTCACCGGTTGACATAGTGTGTACCTTTCTTAAAGCATGTCGTTACCTACAATTTATTAATAACATGATTTATACGTGTTGACAGTAAAATTAATAAAATCATTTAATATTTTCTGTACATTTGGCTGTTCTAAAGGTAACATTCAACAACCATAAATAGATTCTCCATTATAATGTTCCATGAAATAAAATACACATGTATTCACTATTTTTGTACGTTTACAGCCATCAATTAAAATTTATTCTACAGTTTCGATTATATATCGCAACAAACGTGCATTAAACATGTTTTAATAGCGCTACAAAATCATTACCTTGCTTAAAGCCAATCTATAAAACAAATTTATATATAAATCATGCGATATTATGTGATGATATAATGTTATAACTGTTTGTTGTTGGAACTCCAAAGCGCCTTTAAATATTAAATATAAACATTCTACGCCATATTCACGCCTGATTGTTTTATAAAATCAAATGCTTTTCACAAATCGATTTTTGAAAGCGGTTTAAATGCAAATTTCCTTTACGATAATAAATTAATCACAGTTTAACTGAACATGCTAATAGATGTGAGTGATTTATTATTGGACAAAAGTATTTTACGCATATGTCTGGGTAACCTTCGAGCCCCTGAATGACAGCTTTCGCGGTAAATAATATTAAATTGAAAACCGAATTACTCGTAACATCAATGCAGCTGCATTAATTTATGTACTGAATTACATAGTGGGACAACATTGATTCGCGTAGTCGACATCTGTTGGTATTTGTTACAAATGAAATAGTCTCAGTTGTAACAAATGGGAATCCAGCTTAAATAGGGTTCGTGCCACGTTTATTAATGGCACTAGAAGCAATTTTTCTGCTGTCAATCCTTGGCCATTATTTTGATTTGGCTGATAGTGGTCAAACCCGGCACATCAGTGGGTATAATCAACTATTAATGTTTTCTAATAGTGTTTGATTAAGCACGCACGTCGGTCTCCAATCTGACATTATCAATATATCGTAGCATAAATGGTCTGGGCGCTTTGGTATATTTTGCCAGTGTGACGTTATTGGGAAATTAATAAAAGTTGTACTGTTTATTAGTTTGAATTCCCTTTGTTTTGTTTTTCCTCCCTTCATCGTTCTATGGCTATGTACCAGTACATATGAATATTTATTATAAATACGTGTGTTTCATTCTTTTCATTTTTAAAGAGGGTGGGGTCTGGTAAACATATTTATGTAGAGAACTAATTTTATATAATGTAATACCGGTAAATAATTAATTAATACGTCTTCAACTTCTAATGCAATCTGAATTTTATTTTATAACACTAACAGTTTACTTATAATACATGACAGAATCGTCATATATGTCAGGGAAGTTGTAAATTTAAATAAATAAATTTGAATATGGCAAACACTGCCTAAAGCCGGGCGGTCAATTTGCCCGTTTACACTCTAAGTTGACTTTGACAGTTTCATATGCATATATCAATTAATTTTTCTAATTAAAATCTAACTTACCGCGCACAACCACTGTCAGCGACATGACAAATTACGCCGCAGCCCCTTTTCACGTTAACGTCTTTCCTTAAACGTTTACGTTTACGTAATGACGTAACGTATCATAATATTGCTTAAGGCGTCGATAACTTTAAATAAAAAAAAATTAATGGGAAGATTCAATTATTACATTAATGATCACTTCCACGTTAAAATGATCTGATCAAATTCTGCAATAGTTATGAAACGTAATGCAATTTGCTGTGACGTTCAAAGTCGGTAACAAGTTGCATAATTATACGTTTATTTACGTTAACGTCTACCACATAACCAGATGTACTATTGACGTCTACATTAATCGAAAGTACATGTTATAAAAGGATGTGTTGCTGTTCTTGATGATAATGATAACTTACATGATGATGATGATAATAATAATAATAACAATAATAATAATAATAATAATAATAATAATAATAACAATAATAATAATAATAATAATAATAATAATAATAATAATAATAATAATAACAATAATAATAATAACAACAATAATAATAATAACAATAATAATAATATGATACGTGTAATAATACATATAATAAATCTTGCAAATACTTTGATGATTATGAAGATGATGAAGAAGACGATGATGATGATTGTGGTGGTGGTTGTGGAATTGGTAAAGGTGGTGCTGCTGGTGCTGCTGCTGATGATGATGACGAAGATCATGATGATGATAATGGTGGTGATGATGATAATGGTGATGATGATGATAATGATCATGATGATGACGATAATGAAAACTATAACACGTCGATTATCACGATGTTTTCAGTATATCTAAAACACCGTGTCTTCCATAACAGTTCTAGTATATTAAGGCCACTTTGATCACCTGTACTTTGATATCGAAATGATTATATTAACAGATCATTAGCCGGACATGTAAATTATCGTTTTCTGGTGTTTAAATATTCTCTTCATCACGAGGGGAAATTTAAAACACTCCGCTACTTTATAATTTAATTTCATTTCAGTGTAATTGATTTTAACAGCTTTTTGTGACTCGCGTTTCAAGGTAATAGAGACCATCATTTTAGGGTCAGATTTCATCATAAAATAAAATGAGCGTCACACATTCGAGTATTTAACGATGCGCTACACGTTCTCAGCGTGCTTGTGTTTATGAGATTTGCGAAAGGATGCAGTATCAGTTAATTAATATTTAAAACATTGTCAACTCATAAATGAGTGCACATTTAATGAAATTTGCGCAGTTCGCTGTTCAAATGATGTCAACAAATATTGCACATGTCCATAACAACCGAGGGATGATCGCCAACGGAATAAATTAATTGATGCATGTCGTGGGAAACCCGGGCTTAATGCATGCGCGTAAAGTGTCTTCCAGGATTAGCCTGTGCAGACCAGGACGGCACTTTCCGCTTTTAACGTATTTTCTGTTTCTCTTCTGAACACAAATGCACTGTAATCAGATCCTACAGAAAACTATGTTTATTTTAATAACTCCTATGTTTCATGCACTGGCTTGTCCCAAGAAATAAATATCGGTAACAAATTACCACACATGTATTTAACATGTATGATATAATAGATATAACTTAAAGATGCTTATTTGTTTAGGTCTTTGACACTGTCGAGTCTGTTTCCTGGGTAGAACCAGTACTTAGCGTCAATTGTGGAGATCACTTGAACGGCCGGCTAGCTCATCATAAGAGCGCTGGACTACAAATCCGAGGATCGCGGGTTCGATTCCCGGCCCGGCCACATAACTTGTGTGGGGCTTGGTCATGAAATTATTTCTATGGCCATTCTCCCCCTACCTCTGATTCAAGTAGGGCAGTTTTCAGTTACTGGCATAAGTGTGTGCACTTAGTGCTGGTAAACCAGCTTACCCAGGAAAAGTGTGAGTAGGTTAATTGACCGCCGTTATATGACTGAAATACTGTTGAATACGGCGATAAATTCAAACAAACAAACAAAACAAACTTGAACGTTCATTGGATAGGTATTGGACGTAATAATAATCTAATTATCGCAAGGCAGACACGCTATTCATTATTACGCTGCAACCTCTTCATGAGTTTTCATTTAAAACATTCAGAGTTCATCCTTTCGTGTTTTTTTTTCAAAATCATGTGTATTCCAGGTGAGAGACGTTTCTATCTATGTGATGATGACCGGGTAAGTACTGTGTCCAATTCCGTTGCAAGCCAGATGGGAAAACGTATTTATATTATATAAACGGTCTGATAAATGGAAAGAAGAAAGAATGAGCAAACCCACAATCAACATCGGTTAATTAACGCGCAAAATGACGATCTGATTTTCCAGTTTTTACATTCGTAAATGAAGTCCTTTCTAATCACGACAAAGACATCGAGAACGACAATCAACGAGGCGTGATATAAGCATAGAAAGTCAAAAGGAAGGCTGGAAACGATACTCCGGGGTCTTTGTCGATGGGCCGGACATTCATAGATAGTGGAATGACGCGGAATTGCGAAGGGCAGACGGTTTATTCAACTTGTAATCTAAAGTAAACACGGATGGTAAAGAAATCAGCGTTGATTACAGGCTCGTTGGTAAGTTGACATGAAAATTGAAAACTCGTATATACAAGTTAATTACACTAGTTGACTCTGTAGACAGATGGCAGGGGGAGAAATAACAATGGGGGGTTAAATGAGGGGGAGGGGGTTGGATAACCTTGGGTAACTGACAGTTTGAAAATCAGTCATTTAGGCATAGTAAGATTTTTAGATGGTTTATTTTTCTCCATGATGGTTTCTTCAAACAAAGTGCGATTTTTTGGTGTTACTATTACATGAACAAGTTTTATTTTCAAGTTATTATTACGCAACAGTTCAATATAATAACGGATTTCAACATGCATGTTGATTTTATAGTGTATTCAGTAATAAATATTAATAATAATGCAGCAGTGCTCCAGCCGGGATTTGAAAAAGGCAGGGAGCTTATTGCTAAAAATGGCCCTTTTGCCCAGAGTATCAAACAATAGCATGTTTAACACGGTGCGACAGTAGAATAATCTTGCTCTGTTTTTGATATTCTGGGCTGTATGTTAAATTATTATTATTATATTTTTTTTTATTTAACGGAATATATTTGAACGAAGTATCTATGGTCCCAGTGTTTATTTTACTTTAATTATTTTAACAGTTTCATACCTGAGTCATATTTTAGCTACTGGAATGTTGATCATTGCAATTGCAATTCATCATCAAACGATTTAATGCCACCCGGGACCGCATAGCCGTTTGACAACAATTGCCTCTTTTACCAGCAAAGATTGACGTAAAATGGCGCGTCCAACTGTTCCTTGTTGTTGTTCAGCCACAAATGTGTCATTGGAACGCGCCTAAATGGTCGGCTGAGGTCTAGTTTTAATCAGACGACAACCCAGTGTCGTAAATCCCGCCGAGCGTTGCCGTAATCCGTGAAATTAAGCCACGTGGTGCCGTAAAGCATACTAGAGATGCCGCATTTACGACATTTGTTCCGTAAATTGTTCAATTGTTAACGACAATGCATAAATAAGAGGCCAATCACTTGTACTGCAGAGAAAATCTGTTTTATTCGCCAATCTTCGACAGAATACATCAAGAATGAAGGGGGAGCAACATTCTTCGACGGAAACCGTTTTTTCGTAAATCAAGCATAAAATTATTGTTGCCAGTCATTTGGGAAATACTTCTGGTGAATCCTCAAGAATGTGATTGATGTTCAAATCAAAGTACGAAATATAACAGCCTCATTATCGGTTTTCTAACACTGCTGTAGAATTTCTGTAAAAAAAAAAGCACACACATACAAATGCTTCGACAAACACCTAATATTCGCCTGAAAAACTTCTCTCTGCTCAGAATGGATGCAAATACATTTTCCAACTTTTTTTCATATACATATTTTAATTATAATGCTTTTGCTACTGCTTATATATTACACATACGTTTGATTTAATAGCTTTTCTCAGCAGAATTTTGCTTCGAAAAGGCCACCATTATTGCAAGCAGTAATTTGGTATTGTTGCTCAGAACTAATGAAAAATTCACTTCTTGCAAAATGTGAAATGTTTATATTGTATTCTAATTAAGAAATAATTTTCTATTTATCGTTGTTTATCGGCCAATAAACACGGACTTGGAGTTCTGATGCGTAGGAATTAAACCACGAGGGCGTTAATATACACCATCAGGACGACAAAGAGTTGTTTATTGGCCGATAAACAACGGTAATGCGAAATTTCGATTCCAACATGATCTGACAAATATTTTGCAATTATAATGAAAACTACATTTAACCATGTTCCGCCCAACTTCTCGCAAGAAAGCTCAAACGCGCGTCTCCGCCGATACCAGTGACGTCATTTATTGATACAAATTCATTGTGACGTCACTTTCATTGATAAAAACTGAAAGAATGACGTCAGTCTCGAAACTATTTTGTTTGCGTTGTTTACTGGGTAGTTTAACAACGATAATTTTGTTATTTGTCTACAGAAAAATCTTCGAGTATCGTGTTAGAATTTATGTTAACCAAGTAATACAGCGAACATGGATAGTGTCCTTAGTCCTTTTTTCCGTTGATTTTTAGTGGAATTCAGATTCATTCAAGACTGAACACGTCCGTGTTCGAGCGTCCATCCAAACTTTCACGAAACGCTGGAAAACTAATGTCAATAAATCAAAGTAAATTACTCATGTCAACCGAAAACGAAAATTATCAAACGGACTTTTAATTCAGTGGTATTGTATATTTTAATTAAACCGCTGTTCCAAAATCTTGCGCTATTAAATATATACGTGATTCAGATAAGGCGTAAAAAAAAAAATGTTTGTTTCAGGTAACCCGACCTACCCTAAAAAAAATGCCCCGACCCTAGAACATTTTATTGGGTTTGTCAGATTGATTATTGTTTTATGTACCCTTTTCAATAATTATATGTGTTTTTGGATAAATAAGTGTTTTGTTTTGATAGTATCCACTTATAAACATTGTTTAAGGATATTGCTGATATTTTTTGAATATTTATTCAGTTTTAGAATCTTCGAGTTGACCATTTAGCAAAAAAAAAATCCCGACCTACCTACCCTAATTTTTTTGGGCATGTTACCTGAAACAAACATTTTTTTTACGCCTAACCAATCAAACTGGTGAGAGTACATTTCTATTTGAAGGCCAGAGATTATTTACTTTTGGATTCTCGGACTTTTTGTTTAAAAAAAGTGCAGTCGGAGGCGGAAATAAAATAAAAACAAGATTCTGTGTTTGATAAACACACATGCCCCTGGTTGGTGCTGGATAACCCATTTCTTAGTCCAAATTAGGTCAAGGTCAAAGTGAGGTTGGGTGATATGTGTGGATTGGGGATGGTCATAAGTTAGAAAGCGGTGTTGGTGCTATACGAAACGGTAAAATCTAGTTAACCAACAAAATCTAGCCTGTTGGAATTATTTTAATTTCAAATTAGGTCAAGGTCAAGGTCAAAGTGAGGTTGGGTGATATGGGTGGATTAGAATTGGTCAAAAGCAACAACTGTGTAAGTATACATGTGTGGTAGTAAGCGGTGTTGGTGCTAAACGAAACGGTAAAATCTAGTTAACCAATACAATCTAGCCTGTTTGAATTATTTTAATTTCAAATTAGGTCAAGGTCAAGGTCAAAGTGAGGTTGCGTGATATGGGTGGATTAGAATTGGTCAAAAGCAACAACTGTGTAAGTAGACATGTGTGGTAGTAAGCGGTGTTGGTGCTAAACGAAACGGTAAAATCTAGTTAACCAATAAAATCTAGCCTTATTGAATTATTTTAATTCCAAATTAGGTCAAGGTCAAGGTCAAAGCGAGGTTGCGTGATATGGTGGATTGGGAATGGTCAAAAGCAACAACTGTGTACTTATCTATGTGTGGTAGTAAGAGGTGTTGGTGGCCCGTGCTAGACGAAACGGTAAAATGTAGTTTAAAGGCCTAGTTTAAGGAATGTCTGGCGTCTCCGTGGGGTATTCCACTCTGTGTAGTGGTCCACCATAAAATATCTTATCATTATCTGCAATCTTTTCTCTCAGCTGACTGAGAAATGGCTTTGTGCACTACTTCAAATTGACTTCTACCTCTGCAGCAGTGTATATTCTCAGCTGATAAGGGTCACCACACTGTTACCACAGTAGGGTGCCAATACACAGGGGTATAATACCCCAGATTTTAGGGGGGGGGGGGTCAAATAAAGAAGGATTAAACTAGGCCTTTAACCTCGTACGGACGGAATCACGGACAGGGCAATTACTATAAGCCTACCGCATCAAGATGCCGGGGGCATAAACAAAATTATATACACATTTTTTCGCTATAAACATGACAATACCAATAATAAATCAATGCAAAGTTTGGCATATATAAATAGGCATGCGTTATTTACGTTGAATTATATACCTAATATATGTTTCACTATGTTGTTAAATTATATATAACTGTGAGTTAAAAACTCTCAGTGTTTTTTTCACCTTTGGAGGAAAGGTGGCGGGGCACTTCAGATGGGAATTTTACTGCAAAGGGGGATTTTTGTTTTAGAAAAACATTATTACATTTTTATATTCGGCTTTGTTATAAAACATTAACAATTGTTTTGATAAAAATGATAAAACATAGATTATGCACAAACTTTGTTTGATCAAAATTGCAGGGAGTGTTTACGAAAATTCCTCTATCTTAGTCAATTACTGTCTGATTTTTTTTTTCAAAATAAAGCTTACATTCTGAGGAGAATTTACAGGCACATATAGGTGAAAATTATATTCTTTTAATGTTAAGCATGGGAATGGGGCCGAATTTCGGCCCAAAACTGGCCCTAAAAAAACACTGACTCTCTTTTAATATCCACCAAGAATACGTCATAAATGGAAATAATTGATTTTTCCGAGAAACTAATAATCAACAAACTCTGGCCTATACTCGGTTGCAAAATACCGGGCATTGTATTCCAGTCTTCTCCACTGATGACTGTCGGTAAGTTGTTTAATATAGATTAATGAACCAATTTAGTGGCATGTCACCCGAAAAAGCGACACCTGGATGCAGAAAGATTGAAATGTCCGATACGATTATGTATAGGTGTATTCACACCGCGCTGTCAGCGGTGATGTCCAATCCAGCCAGCGACTCGCGAATCCGCGATGAAGATTCTACCCTCCTGACAGCCGAGTGAATACAAATTAATGAAATTAATTTCTTACGATTTATGACTGTAGTTTGGTGGTCTGTGTTGCAATGACAAATATGTTTATCTTTTTATCTTTTTCAAAATTCTATTAAAAGCACTTGTTCACAAAATTTCATATTTTAAAAATGAGTCATCAAAATTCTTAATGTCTCAAATGCGCATACAAAAGCATCTGGACAAATAAGTCCAAAAAGTCCATCAAGAAAAGTATCAAACAAGACAAGAAGTACTGTCTTAGCCACAGTTCGATTTTATGACCTCGGGATGAAAAAGGTCACTAAAACCACTAGGGCATATTGACTTATGTACGTGAAGTAAGAAGTGTGAATACTTGATATTTTGCACTTAACACATCGAAAATACGAAATATGAACCGCTCTTTCGTAGATTACGACTTAGGACAAGGAATTTTGTTATGTTTTGTCTGATATTTTTGGGAAAAACTCCGAGAAACTAAACATCACCACACTCTGTCCTTATTCCAAAACATAAATCGTTTGCGCACTGAAAGCTGGGATGAGAAAAGTGTCGCCCTCCGCAACTAGCGGTCTACCCGGGCGCTACGCAGACTTACCCGGGCACGTGCAACATGAGTAGCCGCGATACCCGAGCTCTGACACTCCGCGCTGCGCCGCGAGGCGGGTGGTATGGGCTGGATTACAATACCCGACTTACAATTAGATCCATTACATTAACACCCGCGCTTTCAGTGTATTAAGTGATCTAGGTAGTGCTTTAATTGAGTCAATAAATCACCGCATAATTTGGGCCAAGCGGAGCTCGGTGCGGGTTGGGGACCGGGTCGGATTCCATGTTGAAAATGAACTCTTGGTTCCTGTGATTAAATCATAATCATTACGCATCGAGTTAATTTATTTTGGCATGAGCATTTTTTATTAGATTCGAACGCGAGATTATTGAGTCGTAGTCCAAACCGAAAGAGAACATTGAGTATTACGATTTTTTAGTTAATTCTTTACTAAATACTATTTAAAAACAAACAACCATGCAGTTAAAATGCAAACGCTCGTAAATTATGGAAAATATACACCGGGGAAACAGAACATTAATAAAAATAGGCCCATCTGAAGAGCTGCACCCCTTAGCCACTGCTCGAACCAGTGACCTACATACAACATCGACGTCTTTCATTATGCCAACCAAGGTGAACCTCACAGACGCTAGCCTACTGGGTATTTTAACATCAAGATGGCTACAGACTCTACATAAAACCCCAAAACCGAGCAAAACTATTCGTGTCAAGACAAAATATGACAAAATATATAATTTAAAAGAAACAATTCAACACCAAGACGACCACAGACGCTGTACAAAACTCGAGCAATGTTCTTTCGCGTCAAAGTTAGTAACCCTATCACCACACCATACATTTTACAGCAATAGTTTTAATAAGGGATACGAATAAAAATGGGGTTTAAAAAAATAAATATGCACCCCATTCTGCATGATCCAGACAAATAGCTGCAAACTGCTCCTTCCCCCCCCCCCCCCCCCCGCTGCCCCTCTGTGTTGGTCAACACAGAAATGTTGAATAATTTGATTTTCATAATACTTTTGCAAATATTCAATGGCAAACGCATATAATTATGTTTTAAAACTTGTATTAGAAGAATTTAATTGACAAAACAAACTTGGATTTACCAATTTATTGGAACACGCAAATGTACTGCTCCGCCCACCCCCCTTCTCATTCGGAGCAGCACCCAGTATCTTTCCTGATTATAAATCTTTCCCAATGTAGGATCATATTTTTCACAAATCATATTTTTTACGCACCTGTCACGTGTTTAAGTGAGAAGATTCTGATTGGCGTAAGGATCACAGAAGAATATAATTTCATGGCATATCAACGACTGAATCACCCGATGCGATCAAAAACGTTACAGAAAATGTGAAGAATAAGACTATGATGTGTAATAATAAGATCTAAATTTTCACACTTGTGAAAAATGAGATCCTAATTTTCACAAATTTGAAAAATATGATTTGTGAAAATATGGTCCTTCACAGCAACCTGTTCCTTTTCTGATTATATATCTTTCCCCAGCTGTCTGAAAACATATTTTAACTATATAGACAATACTAGGTCAGTGTTAAATAAAGAGAAGTTTATCTTGCGATATAACTATATTTGATGGTGAAAATTTAATTTTTTTTCAGAAAAGTCGTTTTTTCGTCATTTCTTGATTATTTGTCATTAAAAATGAAGTGTTCACTAATTATTATCATAGCCACGCGAGAACCACCTGTGATTTCGTCAATGTCACTGTGAAGATGGGTTAAAAATGAGGTTCGAATATTATTATTATAACACAACTGGTGAAATTGAAAACGGAATCGGAGGCTTCAAACCCAATCTTGCATCTCGACTACCTACAGCACGTGGCACATGCGTTAGGGTTAGACACAGATGCATTTCTAAAGCATGAAACAATTAACAATATTCTAGTTTATAGTCCTTTGTATTCAAGCAGTCCAATTGTTTACTTTCTTTTGAATTTCAATACATTTTTGCAAATATAAGTAGATCACGATATTTTACTTATTATTATTATTATTATTATTATTATAGTAATTGATGTTGATTTGCTAGTTTGCTTATAGTATGCAAGGTTTTGGTTTATCTAATGTATGTTACTGAAGACCACATTGTAAAAAAGCAATATTGTTTCTTCATGTGATATCTTCATGCAATAAAGTTATTATTATTACGTATAATTATTATTTATTATTATTATTATTATTATTATTATTATGTATTATTATTACGTATTATCATTATGTATTATTATTATTATTATTCAAGATTCAAGATTCAACATATTTATTTCGTTACTTAAACATATACATGTTTTTCGTAACATGATCCAATGAATAATAATAATAGTCACATGACACCTTATAACATATGTACATATATACACAGTTTATAATACTAATATGTATATAAAACAAATAACATTTATTATTTCTAGTTCGCATAGCAAAAAATTATTATTATGTATTATTATTATGTATTATTATTATGTATTATTATTTTTATTATGTATTACTATTATGTATTATTAGTAATATTATGTATTATTATTATGTATTATTATTATGTATTATTATTATTATGTATTATTATTATTATTATTATTATGTATTATTATTATTATTATTATTATTATTATTATTATTATTATTATTAAAGTCCTGTCTAGTTCTAGTGTAAAACTTATCAGACAAAAATGCAATCCGCCATTTTGGGCCTGTTACAACTAAGGATCTGTCTGCTATTTGTGTTCTCTTTTCTAAGAACAATGAACTTAATACAGTGAAAGAAATAAACAAGACCAATTTGCTGCATGCACGTGTATCTGAATCGATCTGTGATAAGATGGAAAGGGCAATTATAAATCAATCTGTTAAACATATTTATTAACAACATGATTTTTATCCGTCCAAAAACAACAACTGTCAAAACATCGCTCGTCCACACGCGGAAGAGGGTTGACTTTAAATCGATTTTAAGCTTTTGAAATAAAGATTGTATCAGCCCTTCTGATGGCCCCTGTCCCCTACGGGTCACGTGCTCAATTAGGATTTGACGCGTCGGTAATAATTTGACTCACATATTGTTCTCTGTCTGTGAATATTAATTACGCATTAATTTGAATATTTTATTGCTTTTCAATTATATGAATTAAAAATTCTTAATTTTGAAAGCGTTTAAGAAAATCATATTTTACTACTATTATAATATGTCTATTTTGAAAACAAAATGTACGTACATTTACCAGAAAATATGTAGCTTTGAACAAAAGAATGCCATCAAAATGGTGCTACATATAATTAAATAAATGCTATTTTTGGTCATTCATCGGTGAAAAACACCTTCATTTTTATTCAAAACTGTGTTAATTGTGTAAATTATTTATTTTTTGCCTACAAAGGCTTTTTAAATATTATTATTGACTAAACACACCACTGGTAACTAAATATACACTTATTTATTTGTATGTATACTATTTATATTTGTCTAATGATATATATGATATATATATATTTGTTAAAATAATTGTATGTGTCTTATAAGTGTCTCCACACAAACAACTCTTTTTATTGCAACATTTAAATAATTTTACGACACTGTCTTTAGCAGAATATATAAACTTATTTCAGGAATTACTTTCTCTAATATAATCTGTTCCAATTTCCTGAATTGATGAAATAATCATGATGTATACATGACAAAAAGTATATTTTTATTTCACAGCAGTTTTTAGTATATTCTATATTTATTACAACTCTTGAAACGCTGAAATATTTAAACACCACTAAAATTAAATACATGTAATAGAAACAAACAATTCAAATGTTTCTACTTGTTTATGAATTTGAACAAACTCTCATTTTAGCAATTTGAAAGTTCTTAATAATGTACAGTTTCAATGAAAACTTTATTTAATCTCCGCAAAACTAATATTTACGCTGATATTTCCGATATGCCTTTGGCGTCAAATTAACAAAACCATCAAAAGTTAAAACCAACAGCAACGCTTGATTTGCCGTCAGGCAATGGGCGGAGAATCGATTAAATTTTCACGCTTTCTATTGGCCAATCGAGCACGCCTTTAACAGAAAAGAAAACACCCTACTCTATTCATCAACACAATAACTAATGCCTGACTTTTCAATTTTAGACTCATTTCTCATTTTAGAAAGGGAGGCTGCGAATATATTGTAATGTTGGAGCTAGAATCGCTAACTAAACGTTTATTAGGCGTCGACGAGAAGAGAACAGTGGATAATAACTCCGAAGAGATGGAACATAAAGAAAGTGATGAGAATTTTACTAATTTCAGTATTAGTGAAATTCTTAAACCGAACTTCGGAAAAAAATCATTGACAGCAGAAGTTCTTGATTTATCTCGTGATTGTGAATCGTTTAACACTAAAACACCTTACACTTGTTATAACTGGAGTGCTCGGTTACACGAACAATTCGGATTAACATTCAGTGCTTTTTCGCCGACCCCAAAATGCGCATCGGGACTTACAATTCAAAACATTCCGTCGTCGTCGCATAATAGTACGAGTTTAAACGCAATCAAAAACATTAATCAGAACTTACCGCTAAATCTTGACATAAGAAATTTCGCGTCAAAGCAGAAAGACAGTGTCGACAAACGCGACGGCGACCCGCAACCGGAAATAGGGGACCGCCGACGGGAATCCGTTGGTTCCGACGGGGAGAGCGTCAAGAGCAGCCCGGCGACCAGCCCCGCCGGCAGCCCAGGAAGCAGCCCCACCGGAAGTGGCGATCGGAAGAAGGAGGGCGGCACGGGGAAGCTGTGGCCTGCATGGGTCTACTGCACGAGATACTCGGATAGACCTTCGGCAGGTAGGACCAGTAAGAAATCTTTATTGCAAATTATAGTTCATTTAGATCAACTAATAGTATCTACATGCTAATATATACTATCTAACTTTGATAAGGGCCACTTTTGTCAGCAAGAAAGCTTTTGTCAGCAAGAAAGCTTTTGTCAGCAAAAAAGCTTAATACATAATTATTAATTCACTTATATATTCTACATGGTTATATACTTCTCAAAATTTGATAAACTTTTGCACATTTTGGTTTATTGTTTTTTACCGAAGAATGAATTTTTACATATATAAGGCAATTTATGGAGTACATGGATTACTATTAAATTAATAAAACTCAAACAAATTACAATAATAAAAAGGATATAGGCTTTAAACAAATAAAAACACGCAATGAAAAGGAATACAAAACGGAGATCCTTATTAAATTGTGAGTAGTATATGTGAACATTTTGTTACTGATACAAATTCATTTACTAATCCGCGTTAATTTATATATTAACTCGTACGTACATTAACTAGTACAAGAACTTTTTAGTTATAAAAAAAAGTTTATTAACTAATACGTAGCAATATAAGTTTACTCGTACATTTATTGTTGATATTCATATGTATACTTTCATACTTACATGTCAGTACATGAATATAGAGCCCACACTATTTGCTTTTATTTATATATATTAAATAATATTTCAATAAATTATAGATTTATGTACGTATCTAATCGTTCATACCAAAGAAATGAAAGAGCCCGAAGCTTTTGGTTTTATGAATAATATATTTTTAATACTTAATACATTTATAATTTTTATATTAATATAAAAATGTTTTATCAATGGGATGGTTATAAATACATCATGCATCTGTTCTGCTTGTATTCATACATAAATTATATGTTAATAGATTTATGGTTTAATGCTCATAACAAACTGTTATACCAATTAAATACAAACACTTTTAAATGAAGTATCTGGTATCCATGGCTTATTGATGTTTGTATGCATAATTTAAATATTTTGATGTTTAATATTCATATGAACCGCCTTTGCAACTTTTCCGTTCGGACGACGTAAACGTTTTAAAGATTGATCAATGTTTGGGGGCATTATTATTATTGATAAGTTCAATATATAACCTAAATTTGGATACCAAAATACATCCATATTTAAATCTTACAACATACAAAAAATATATAATGAACAAATTTCCAGTTTCTATTAATGGCAACGACTACGAACATTATAATTAATTCATGTACGTCTCTCGTATTAACAATATGTTTATACTATAGTGACATAATTTAAATAAAATATAAATTAACATCAAGTTATCAATAACACACGCATAGGGTAAGATCTAGGATCATAAAAGGTACAGGGTGCTGCTAAAAAGGAGCAGGGTGGAAAGGCAGACCAGTTTGTTGACATTAAGTGGGAGCAGTGGTCTAGTGGTAGGACGCTGGCTTTGGGATTGTGAGGTCCCTGGTTCGAATCCCGCCTAGACCACCGGAATTTTTCTGAGCAAAAAATGTATCCCACGATTGCTCCTCTCCACCCAGGTCTATAAATGGGTACCTGTGAGGGAAATAAGCCTGTGCATGTGCAATGTACTGCGCCGAGTGTTAACGGACGACTTATGACCCAGTGATCGGTGAGGTAAATGTGAAAGTCGGCTGAAGATGTATATCGTAACAGAATATAAACCGAGCCTTTACTAAATCCTGAGTTTGTATGAGTCTAATGCTTCCAATTGAGGTTTTTTAAGCACAGTCTGTTAATTTGTCATTTTAATAGTTGCAAAAATATATTCAATTTCAAAAGATATTGAACATTTCTGTGTTGACCAACAGAGGGGCAGCAGCGGGGAACCAAAAAGGAGCAGGATGTGGCACCCTGCTATTTTGCTCTTTATTTTGCCCTACATACACACACTTCCAAGTCAGTCAAAATTACAAACACATTATCATAAATCAACTTCCTAAATTGTAAGACATCAAAGATTTAATTTCATTTGACATAGCCTCCTTGTATTTTTGTGATTTTGATGCGAATTATAATCAATATAATACATGTAATTTGGAAAGTCCATGTATAGGCGCGTTAGCACAAACGCATTTTAAAGCCGCAGTTCAGAAATATGTTAATAAAACTAAACTTTGCAGAAATCGCGTCTAATGGACATCTGAACGACCAAAATACATAAAACCGCATTGAACTCGGTGGAATAATAACATTTGGGTAACTTTGTAGTATAGTTTCTGTATGCGATAACTGGTGATGCATCTGGAGTAAATCAGCAATATTGTCTATTCCGTTCGTACCAAGCGTTTTCGAACATTGATATTATAAAATGTATTTCGTAAATAAGAAACAGTTTTCAGTCCAGTATATAAATACCATTAACGTTCATTAGAACTATTGCCCATTTACGATTTATGAATCATGTTCTACGGACTGCTGCTTTAAATGAATGTAATGAAAAACCATATACAAGATATTTTTCCAAAGACGATATTCTGACAAACTAGCGAGGAATAGTTCGACATACGATTATCGCGGTATACTTGTATATCGTCCATTGAAAGCCAGAAGGTGTCATCAGCATAAAGTGCAAAGAAAGCTGATAGCCCCCTCTGGCTTTCAAAGAACGATATATGGAAGCACAAAACAAGCGTCGCTACGGCAAAAAATATACAATTCATCTGCATTTCATTTATATTGTAACATGGTTTCAATAAATTTCGTCAATTCATAAGCGCTCAAAGTCTGCGTACCACGTATATTCAGTAACAATAAATATCATCGTCTACGCAAGATATCGGATACATGTTAAGGTAAACTGATCTAATAAAGTTATCTAACAATTAACCTTTCCAGAAATCCGAGCCCGCACCGTGCTGTGCTCGTGACAGGCAACCTAACATACTTGATCACGTCGTAATAAATGTGTCTACCCGTCCGTCGTACAATGCTGTCAACAGGCACGAAATGTTTGGGTTGTATATCCCGAAGTTAAGAGGAACAACTAAAATATAGGTCGTTAAATTGGGCCATACATTCGTTAAAATTTATACTACAATTCCTTTCTTGTTTAATATGTTTGTATCGTATGGTATCCTTCAATGCCGTCAACAGGCATGCAATTTTTACTGAGTGATTGGGTTGTATACCCGAAATGGGAAGCAACAACTAAAATATAGTCCTTTAATTCGGACATAAATTCGTTACATGTACACTACAAAAGCTATGTTTTTAAATTACTATATATATGTTTTCGTTATTGTACTGTATTGTATTGTATTGTATTGTATTGTAGATTGTATTGTGTCGTGTCGTGTCGCGTTGCGACTCGTATCGTACCGTATCGTACAACAATGACACCAGGCACGAACTGTTGGGTTGTCTACCCGAAACTAAGAGGAACAACTGTGAAACATATGCCTTAAATTGGCCATGAATTCATTAGAAATCCACGTTTTTGTTTAACAATTGGCCATGAATTCATTAGAAATCCACGTTTTTGTTTAACAATTGGCCATGAATTCATTAGAAATCCACGTTTTTGTTTAACAATTGGCCATGAATTCATTAGAAATCCACGTTTTTGTTTAACAATTGGCCATGAATTCATTAGAAATCCACGTTTTTGTTGAACAATTGGCCATGAATTCATTAGAAATCCACGTTTTTGTTTAACATGCACTGCATTGCATTGTATTCAATGTGTATTGTATCGCATTGTACAATGCTGTCACTAGGAATGAACTGTTGGGTTGCTGAAGTTAGGTGGAACAACGAAAATAAAAAAGTAGTTAAATTTGGCCATAAACGCGTTAAAATAGACACAACACTACACGTATATATATCTATGTTTTGTTTAATTATAATATTATGTAGATCTCCATAAATTATTGCGTTGTTTTGCATTGCATTGCAATTGCAAGCAGGGGCATAGCTTTCTATAGGCACCATAGGCACGTGTCTATACATTTTTTCCAGGGATGAACCTTTTAAATATGCCACAAATGCAATAAAAACAAGAGGGGGGGGGGGGGGGGGGGTCAGGGGATCTTTCTCGGCTGTGTTGATACTTCATTGTTTAACGAGTCGATTGCGTCAATATGAAATAAATTTCATGAAACTTACGCTTATTTTACTATTATTTTGTAGAATCGGGGTTTAGCTGAAGTTAGTTGTTTGTAGCCACATACGAGTATAAACACGCCTGGCCCAAATTATCGCTTACAGCGTCATTTTGTAGATTCCACCTATTGTGCCTATACATTTTTTTAACCGAAGCGACGCCCCTGGCAAGTATTGTATTGTATTGCATTATTTGTGTTCGATCTCGTTGCGTGTAATTTAATTATAATAAAGCATTTACTATAAATAGATTGTAAAGATTTAATAGTATCCAGATATGAGTTATTATTAAATGTCCATAATAATTAAGAACAACCTATAACGAATCGTTCTGGCTTCATTTAACGGAATTCGATGTCCAAATTATGAACGTGAACTAAAATTTCGGAACGCTTCGGAATTCTACAGCACGATGTCGATGTAATGAAGTTTTTCAGCGGCATACAATCTAGTTAATATTTGTAAAGTTCTTCTCTGCGTCTCAGTAATAGATTCTGTCAGTTTACGATTCCTCAAATTGAGACTTTTGTGAAAACCCTGCGCGAACTATTTTGATGGATGTTTCGCTAATTATTTCGCCTGTTAGCCGGTGAAATACAACAAGATTTACACGGATTTTATTGCCATCGCAACAGCCGCGGTTTGCTGCACGAATTGTCAAAGAGTTTAACCCAACATGTTAGCAGGAACCATCAGCGAGTTTTTCACAGCTTTAGAAGGGTTCGGTACCCATCAAATTGTGAATTTTGCGTCGTGAAATCTTGCAATTGCGCAAAATTTAGGAAAACAAATTAATTAATGAATTACTTAAACAAGCGTTACATTGGTTGAAGTTGCTATTTGAATGTTTATCCATAACCACACAAGTCATGCATGTATATACACACGGACAGTGTATGTCTAATGTATATTTAAAATGTTCAATTAACCATAAACCACATAAATCTAACTGTCGTTCCATCTACTTCAGGGCCGCGCTCCCGGAAGATCACGCGGAAGGAAAAGACGGTTGACGAGAAGCGGCCGCGGACCGCCTTCACCACCGAGCAGCTCCGGAAGCTCAAGGACGAGTTCGAGGCGAACAAGTACCTGTCGGAGAGCCGGCGGCAGCAACTCGCCCGGGAACTCGGCCTAAACGAGTCGCAGATCAAGATCTGGTTCCAAAACAAGCGCGCGAAGATTAAGAAGGGTTCCGGCGAGCGGAACGGGCTCGCTATGGAGCTCATCGCGCAGGGGCTCTACAACCACAAGACACTTCCGGTGAAGTCGGAGTCGTGATTGGCGGCGGCGTACCGGAAGTAGCCAAAGATACCGACAAGCGCAACAGGCTCGCTATGGAGTTCATCGCGCAGGGGCTGTACAACCACAAAAAACTTCCGGTGAAGCCGGAGTCGTGATCGGCGGCGGGGCGGTCGGCGTACCGGAAGTACCCGCGAAGACGCGTAGTGGAACATTATTATGTGCTGGTTTCCAAAGTTTTGTTTAATGCAAATTATATTTTTCTGCTGAAAATATGTAATTTATGATGAAAATTTGACATCATACAGTAATTTACCATCCTAAGTAGTTTGATTCTAGTAAAAACGTTAACTATTGGTACCAAAGTGTTGTTATCGTGATAATTATTCAAGACGAATTACGATGATATTGATAGGTTTAAACGTCTTTAAATGTATACCACATATATTTCAATAGGTGACTGGTTAGCCTATGAAATAACATGAATGTCTAGAAGCAGGGGCCATATTCCATAATAACATGAATGTCTAGAAGCAGGGGCCATATTCCATAATAACATGAATGTCTAGAAGCAGGGGCCATATTCCATAATCATCTTAAGTTTACGTTCAAATATATAATAACTTTAGTTTTGTAAAAGTTTTGTAAAAAGTCGATAATTAATGAACACTAAGCAAAATTTCATGTACATAAAAAAGTTAAGAAAAATTGTGAATACGGGATCAGTTCTTCTGGGGCCATATGTCATAAACATCTTAAGTTTATCTTAAAATATTTTTACTTAAGTTAGAATTTTTGTAAGGTAATATTTTTTTAATCTAGATATAAATTAATTAATCCAATCAAAGTTAAGTACATAGTAGTTAAGAATAAGTTGATAATTAGTGTACATTTGGCAGAATTTCATGCATAGATGGAATAAAATGCTTTAGAAAAAAGACGATTTTAAGGCTAAGGATAAGATTTCACTTGAGTTGTTTCTGGAATGTGACCCCTGAACACTCTGAACTAAAGTTGTACAATCATCGCCGAATTGTAAACAGAAATCCTTACACTCGTAGATCTACATGTATTTAAACTGTTGTTGAAGTGTGTATGCACGATCCTACAACAGATATCGTGGCAAATATACACTTAACAAAATTAAGTTAATTAACATATATTTCTACTTAAAATGGAACAAAAGTTAAGAACAAACATAGCTTTTAAATGCATAATAAGCTAGTTTTAAATCACCAAACAGTATTCGACTGTAGTATTCGAACTGAAAGTCAATTACATGTATATACGTTGACTTGACAGTTGGTTTATGTTACACAAAATAAATCAATAAACATCAATAAACGATGCAAAAGTCGACTCTAGTACTTATTGATTTATTTCGTATTAAAGCGTTTCCTTCGTCATTTGTATGTTGTTTTTTTCGGTTTAATTTCACGTTTTATAGTCACTTTCATCAGCTTATTTTGAAAATAATTGATATGAAAGATCGTACATAAGTGAATTTGCTTACTCATTGAAGAGTCAATAAAAATAATTTATTTATGCATAATACTCAGTAACTATTCCCTTAAACCAGAGTTTGTTAATTTTTAGTTTCTCGGATCCGCCTACCCAATTTGTTTGAAATATAAAAAAAATGGAACAAAACTATTATTGTAATATAATAAACCTAAATCTGATACAAATAATTTATTCATACTGATGTCGTATTCTCTACTGATATTAAAAGTATTCGACTCACAGTTATAATGTAAAAACATGGTGAAATATATACACCGTACGTCGCGTCATATTAATTCAACGTAATCATTTGATTGTATATGCATGTTTATATAACACACGTTACATTTATTGTTATAAGTATGGAAAATATGGTGTTTATTCTAGAATTTTATTTTTATTTTTTATTTTATTTTCGCCGTCCGACTTAACAGTTTTCCAAAAAATGTCGGAGAAACTAAAAATAAAATATATCCGGCCTAAGCAGTTACTAAATACAATACTAATCAGATGCGTGTCGTGGGAAACCTGGGCTTAATGCATGTGCGTAGTCCGCACAGGCTAATCCGGGACAACACTTTCCGCTTTTATGGTATTACTGTTTCAAGGGAGTCTCTTCTAAACATAAATCCACTGTATGCGGAAAGTGTCGTCCCGGATAAGCCTGTGCGGACGACACTTACACACATGCATTAAGCCCGGATTTTTTACGACACGCCTCGGCATGTACTTTTATTATATAAGGTGTTTACACTGACATGTGTTTACACGTTCGATGTTTGTATAAGCAGTTGAACGAATTTGTATTTCTATTTGATTTGTAAATTATTTTGCAAATAAAGTGCTATGAACTCTTATGTAATTTGTTTGTCTTAACTCTCCGGCGCGCATGCACTGTGTGTTATTTAAGAAATAATGTTCGGTTTATCATTGTGTATAGGCCAATAAATAACGATTAGGAGTTTCATAGCCACGCATCAGAACGACAAAGTGTTGTTTATTGGCCGACAAACAACGATAATGCGAAATTATCTCGATTCTAACATGATTTTACAAAATATTTTTTGTAATTAAAATGAGAACTACATTTAACTATGCTTCGCTCATAATTGGGCCTACTTTTTGGGTCGTTTATTTGGTAGTTTTAACAACGATAGTTTTGTTCGTTGTCTTAAGAAAAAATAGCGAGTATCATGCTAGAACAAGTAATAGTTAGAGCATATTATGTCAAATCTTATTGGTTAAGGAGCCGAGCGAGCGCAGAATATAACCTACATTTTGATTGGTCGTGCGCATGTACATCGCTTGGAATAGTAGATATCCATATAAATGGTAATGTTTAATATATATTCTGAGTAGGCGAGATTCGAAATAACCAATCAAAAGCCAGAAAAAGCATCCGTTAAGAGCATGCTCTTAATGATTAAATGTATCACTTAATGGGTGCAATCCATGCCATTTCAATGGCTCAACATGTAGGTTATATTCTAGTTAAAATTCTAAAATGTTAACAGGCAATAGTACTATTAGGCAAAACCAGCATCCTCTGGCAACACAAACACAACATTTAGTCTTACTCCTCCAAATTACAGTCAAAAAGAGTTCACACTTTCGACAAGAACTATCCACAAGTGTTCATATGACAGATGACAGAGAAAAGCTAAAAACTAAAAAAAACCTAATCAAATCGCAATAGACTTCGAAAATTTACAATATCTACTATAATATTGATTCAGATGTATATCGATTACAACAATTTGTTCGTGTTTTCATCATTCAAACATGTTATTAGTTATTCTAACATGATCGCTAATTTTTATATAGACAAAGAACACAATTATCGTTGTTAAACTACCCATAAACAACGCAAAGAGTAGTTCCGATTCTGAACGGAGCATACTAAAAAGTAGTTCCAATTACAATGGCAAAAATATATGTCAAATCATGTTTGAATCGATATAATATTCGCATTATCGTTGTTTTTGGCCAATAAACAACTCTTTGTCGTTCTGATGCGTGGCTATCAAACAACGTAGGCTAACGCTCTCGTGATTTAATTCCTACGCATCAGAACTCCAAATCGTTGTTTATTGGCCGATAAACAACGATAAATCGAAAAGTATTTCTTATTTATACACACACAAAAACTATCGCACATTTAAATTTTATTCAACTAAGCTCCCGACTTGCGCAATAACAGTGTGTATGGACGATTCAATTTTATTTCAGTTATTTCCAAAATAAGCAGATTAAATTTACAAAATAACTTGAAAGCAGGCAGAAAGCACACAAAAATGACGAAGATCACACTACAATTAATGAAAAAATTAACAAATACGACTGTCGACTTGTGCATCAATTATTAGTCTTGTGTAACCTTAAACAACTGTCCAGTTAAGGTATATACACGTATTGGAGCTTCGGGCTGTACAGACGAAAAATATTTTGATTAAAAAAATAGCCAATTATGATTTTTATAGCAAACTTTCTTCTTAACCTTAACTCCATTTTAAATAGATATATAATAAATATGTTAATTAACTTTATATGGTTATCTGCATTTATGTCAATATGTCTGTTGCAAGATCGTACATACACACTTCAATTGACTGCTCAAATAACGTACCGTACCCTGGGAATTAAAATGAAAATTAATTATCGCGCGTACGTAACATCGGTTTCCAATTCACATTGATAAAGACATTAAAACTGATAGCCTCCGTTGTCGACAACCATTTTTGTAATGTAAGACTTCTTCTGTAGTGGATATAGTTAGGGTATATTAAAATACTGTAAAATCATTTCATTTCGCGAAGTGTACATTCGCTTTTACTTTATAGACGGTCTTTAGTATGGCGATTTCGAGAGATTCAATCGCGTGACCTACTTTATTTTGCAGGCTACGAAGCACTAACAATCGATACCCCCAAATGTTAACGTTCCATCGGCTATTTCGGCTACTTCAGGATTAGTCAATACGTTGACTGTTATACATATTATTGCGCTTGCATTAAGTAGTTTGCATGCAAACCATCTATATCTGCCAACACAATGAAAATACGGAGTATATAATGAGTAGTTCGATTCGTCTTGAGTACAAATGGCATTGCAGAAATTAAATATCAGTCAAACAAATGTGTTCTTTCTGTTTAAACATTGTTTGCACTCTTATTTCTCTTGATTTTGGTTTCTTTCCTTTAATCGCCAACAGTCTTTCTTCGCTGTCAGCGTTTTGATTGTATATAAACAGCGATTGGTCGCAAATGACTCGTATTTGACTAATTTACGCGGAGCTAAGATCGAACCGCAAAATACGCCAAAGTTTTACCACCGCGAATTATACGATTTTACAATATCAACCCGACAAACACAGAGCTCCGAGGGGGTAAGGACGGTGAGTTAGACAATAACCGGGCTAGAATTGCAGCAGAAATCGTTAAAGGCCCACTGTGTTTTTATGATATGTACTAAATTAGTGATGTGTGCCTTTCTGTGGTACTTATATATACATTTATATATTTTTAAACGACAAACAACAATAATGGGACTTTAATTTCAAATTATTGTGTTCAATAAAATTACGAAATAAACTAATAATATACGTATATATGTATAATAACTAATTGTAATTGAGAAATACACGTATATGTTACAATAATGATGTTTTGTATACAGCCAAATCATACATAGATATAATTTGATTAGTACACATTTGTACTTATTATATACAATGTACACAATTTCAATGAGAAATATAATTTTTTCAAAATGCTGGTTGGTGGAATAATTTCAAAATCATACAAACCTATAACTTTGATTTGGTTAAACATTTCATTTATTAAACAGAAAAAAACTTATACTAACTAGAAATGGCGCCGCGTTGTCTGAATGCATACAAATTATTTTTACTTTTATACTGTACTTTATGCTAATATATTATCTTATTCTGTGATGTAAGCTGAGTTATCACAAAATAGTTTTAGTCCTGACAAAACATTAATAAAGGGTAGTAATTAAAACCTTTGTGCAATTATGAGTTATGGTTCTTGTATGCTTAACTTACTCTTGCTATGTTAAATAGAATCAACAAAATGCCTTTTATCAAATTTGAATTATGATTGCACACTCATGAATTAAGGGAAGTAATTCATTAACTTCACAAGTCAGGTTCTTGCATGCGACACACCATCTGGTGATGGAGATCATTTCTGCCAATTTATCAGAAAATCCCTGCATGCATGGCAATATTATGCTCTGGACAATTATTTTACCTTTGACCTTGATTTGTGACCTTAACCTTTCAGCTACAGACCTAGTTCTTGAACGCCACATGCCATCTCATTATGCTTATCATTTCTGCCAAGTAATTTGAAAATTCTTCCATGCCGGAAAAAATATACTTCAGTCAATATCAATGGCTTAAACTCTTATATTTGACAATTGACCTTTAAGTGTGACCTTGACCTTACACCAAAGGACCTGGTTGTTGCACGCCACATGCGGTCTCATAACGCTCATCACTTCTGTCAAGTAATTTACAAAAATTTCCATGCCGGACAAAATGATGCTCCAGACTGAGTCCATGGTATTCATACTTACATTTGACCTTTGACCTTTAAGTGTGACATTGGACGTAGTTCCGGTGGGTGACACATTGTCTTATAATGGTTATCACTTTTGCCAAGTTATTTGAAAATCCTTCATTGCTGGACAAAGTTATCGCCTGGACAATAATCTTAACATATTTACATATACTTGACCTTTAAGTGAGACCTTGACCTTGGACCAAGGCACCTGATTCTAGCATGCGACACACCGCCGCATATGCTAATTACCTATGCCTAGTTGTTTGAAAATCCTTCCCTGCTGTGCAACATTATGCTCCACAGTGTCTATGGCTTAAATTCTTATATTTGACCATTGACCTTTAAGTGTGACCTTGACATTGGACCAAGGGACCGGGTTCTTGCGCGCGACACACCGACTCACCATGCTTAGCACTTCTGCCAAGTTATTTTAAAATCCTTCCCTATTAGAAAAAATTATTCTCCACACAGGGTCCATGGCTTAATTCTTATATTTGACTTTTAAGTGTGACCTGGAACTTGGACCCAGGGACCTGATACATGCCCACGACACACCGTCTCATCACTTCTGCCAAGTTATTTGAAATTCCTTCCCCGCTTGACAAAATTATGCTCCAGACAGGGTCTATGGATTTAATTCTTATATTTGACCTTTGACCTTTAAGTGTGACCTTGACCATGAACTTAGGGACCTGGCTCTTGCCCGCGACACACCGTCTCACCATGCTCAACACTTCTGGCAAGTTATTTTAAATTCTTTCTATGCTGAACAAAAGTATGCTCCGGACAGGATATGTGGCTTAAATTCTTATATTTGACCTTTGACCTTTAAGTGCGACCTTGACCTTGGACCTAGGGGTATGGTTCTTGCGCGCGACAGACCGTCTCACTGTGCTCAACACTTGTGTCAAGTAATTTAAAATTATGCCCCGGACAGGGTCTATGTCTTAAAATTCTCATAGTTGACCTTTAAGTGTGACCTTGACTTAGGACCTGATTCTTGCGCGCGACACACTGTCTCGTTATGCTTAACATTTCTGCCAAGTTATTTGAAAATTCTCCAATGCTGGACAAAGAATCCGAACATATGTACACACATACATACGTACATAGTACTTACCCACGGACAGGGTAAATTCAGGGTAAATTGATGGTGGGGGCATACAAATTATGGTCGTTCTTTTAACGTTTTTATTTTGTATAAAATTAATGTTTTCCATAAAGTTAACAATAATGACCATAATAATTCTTACTCTTGTTTTACTAAAAATAGTTCATTTTTAATTCTGAAATGAATTTGAAGCGTGATATGCGCATTTAAGAAGCATACGAGGTATTCACATGTCATTATTTTATTGTTGGAGTTATGTTTAATTGTAAACGACAAATATTGTACAACATGTTAACGTTGTTGCCGTCGACGTCATGTGACAATGACGTCATTTGCTTTATATTGTTTATTACTTATGTTATTACTCCTGAGGAAGGTCTTTGACCGAATTGTTGAGTAAAGTAAATTTAAAATGAAACATATGAAGTTGTTTCTCTGTGGTAGTTTGTTTATTATTATATTATTTAATTTAATGCTAAGTAGTGAAATATAGAAAAATATCAGTGAGAAATATCCTTATATCACTCACAGTGAGGGACTACTTTTCTGGGGTCCCGATTTAATACGGTAAATGAAACGGACCGTTATCGATGCCGGGCTCAAAACTGTGAAATGACGTCATTATTTTGACGTCATGACCTTATGATTCCCGTGATATTTTCCAATAAAATGTAAAACAAAGGTTAATAAAGCATTAACTAAAAAGAAAATTCGTTTGCTTTTGGTGTGATAACGCGTGATATCATCACCGAAAACGGAGAAAATTTTCATATTTTCACTCAAGCAAGCGCTCGTGAAAATATTAATTGTCTCCCTTTCCGGTGATGATATCACGCGTTATCACACCGACAACAAACAAATATCCTCTATATATCAATCACAGTGAGGGACTACTTTTTTGTAGCAACCGCTCGTGAAAATATTATTTGTCTCCCTTTCCGGTGATGATATCACGCGATATCACACCGAAAACAAACACATATCCTCTATTTATTGTGGCATTTTAACTGTGTGTGCGGGCCCGTATACAGGGTCCGTATTCAACAATCCATGCCGAGACTTAACACTTAAGAATACATAATATTCTTGAAACTGTTCTGGTTAATGAGGCAGTTTATTTGAGTCTTACTTGGTGTTTGCCCAAATTTTCTAGCCAATCAGGAGTATCCATTTTTTTTGAAAATTCAAACGTTGCGCTCTCTCATTTTAAAAGGTTTCATATTCCTGAAGAATTCTCTTAATAAACTCTAACATATGCTTGATATTCAGCAATACTAACTAAAGAATGCTCTGTTTCGAACGAGTTGTTAATGATGTTGTATGTGTATTATTATGCATTAAAATATCGTGATGAAATTTTGAATTTTAGTATTTATATCATTATTAGCTCGACTTTTCGGACAAAAAAGTCGAGTTATTGTCGTCGCTCTGTCGTCTGCGTTAGTTAAGTTTTTGTTTAAATGAACAATACAATCCTCGTGCGCGGGTCTATCTGTGCACGTGTACGGATCTGGCATCACTTTGGAAAGACCCGTCCACGTGCAAAGAAAGACCTGGCAACGAGACGTGTATTGTCCAATATTGAACGAGAACACGGACGTAAGACTGTGAACACAACTTTAGCCGTCTCAGCATATATGGATGTAGTGCAACAATAACTATGTCTGTGAAGGGGAAACTGTAGATACGTTTTGGATGCCTATAATACATTTGGGTGCCTGGTTGTATCGATACAGTAATTGTTAATTTGACAATCAGCCGTCGATAGTTCGTGTCTATATGGTCGCCTGACCAATACGCAAAATGCACGAGAAAATGAGTTTACCAAACTGAGCTAGATGTTGACGTCAACTGACTGGTATATTTACCGGTACTTTTTACGAGTTTAAAACAGTATAGCGTAATAAATGGATACTCTGACAGTGTACAAATTATAAATAATTATAAAAATAATGACACTCACCTAACTCTCTTGAAACTTGTAAGACACTGTTAAAAATTTATTAAAAAAATCACAAACGATAATTTGTCCAGCACAAATGAAGTGTCCATCACTATCCGTCGTGGAATAAACTTTAATCCTCACTGGCGTACAGTAGCGCAACGTAAAAACTACCATTAAGATTGATGCAATCCAAACTATTTAACACTCCAGCCACAGTGCACAAAAAACATCACTTATCGGTTGCTAACCTTTGCATGTTATGTATTTCTTCTAAAAATAGCGATTTATATGGAATTGACACACTTGTTTTCATATACAATATTGTTGACATATACCAAATGTGTAATTAGTAGTTGGCTTCCGGCTTTACGACGCAAAGCATACGGTCCCGCTCGGCAGCCAGTAACCAGACCGGTCAGATCAATTTCGATTAACGTTTTTTCTGTGTTATTTCTTAAAATTTTGATAATATTATTACAAAACATAGGAATTGTTGTACACACCCAGAAAGGAAATTCATTTCCGCGTTGAATAAGATCAAGTTTCAGAAAATCTATGCAAAATTGTTGAAGTTATGAATTTTTAAACCAATGCATCCTATGATTTGACGTCTGCAGCTGGATACCTGGTTAAATACATGTTTATATATTGAATAGTGAAAAGGAAATATTTCAGAAGTCTTTTTTTTTCATTTCTTGATTATTTGTCATAAGAAATAATGTTTTTACTAATTGTTATCATAACAATTCGCCAAATGACTGTAAACTGTTGGCGTAAAGTTGCAAACAAGAATCACAACAACAAACAAACACCGGTAAAACCAAAACTCCATTGGCAATGATGTCTTGTAGCTAAATGTTTGAAGCATATACTATAATGAACCAAACAAGAAAATTCCGCAAAGTTTGAATGTAGCTAATTTTTCAACGTTTGATTAGATTTAACTGAAAACTTCTGTTTGTTGTGTAATTTTGTCTTATGAATCTAGTCAATCTACTGGGATAAACTGGGCGATTTTTTAAAGTACAAAGATTTTACAATAACCACATGTATTTATGTGTTTACATCTCTTACGCAACCGTGACAATTTGGCATGTACTTTACGAAACTTTCTGTTTGGTTCAGTATATATACGGACTATGCGAAAACCACATAATAATGCTTGTCAAGGACGTATAATCAAAGGCAAATAGTAAATAATCGACAGCCAGTGCAAGGGAGACAATCAACTCAATTTTGTAAAAAAAACTTGCATGATTTGTGCTCTCCCTTGAAAATACAAGGACTGTACAAAGAAAAGAAGTTTGAGACAGATTTTCTGGTTTAAGATGAACTTGAGCCATGTATTTCAGGAATAGGGTAAAAATGGCGTTCACAAAAAAATCTGGATCAGTTTAAACTGTCAATTACATATGATACATAATTTTAATTGTGAACATTGTTTTGCATACATTTGCTGTCTGATGTAATGATTTTAATCAAAACGTATCGACAAATCGTGTTATTTCATCTAGAAACAAGAGTTGTCAAAGGACAGCGCACTCGACTATCCTAAGTATTTCAGTTGGTACATACTTTGGACAGTGGAATGGGCATAAATTTGTTGAAATACAAAACTGAGTTATGGCAATTATTTCATCAAATAATTCCAAGTTCCAAGTGAAAACCTTATGTAAGTAATAACTTGTGTAGTTTTGAAGCTATACGAGTTTTAAATATAAACTTTAACCAGAAAATCTATGTGAATAAGGGCATAATTCTGTCAAAATGCAAAACAGAGTTATAGGGAGGTTGTCCCTGATACTTGAGTTGATGACAAAGGTATATTCCAAGTTTCAAGTGAATAACGTATGTAGTTCTGAATTTACAAAAGTTTTGAATATACACTTTAACCAGAAAATCTATGTAAAACGGGGCATCACTCTGTCAAAATACAAAACAGAGTGATAGGGAATGTTGCCTCTGACACTGGAGTTGATGACAAAGGTATATTTAAAATGAATAGCTTATGTAGTTTTGTAGTTACAAAACTTTACAATATAAACTTTAACCAGAAAATCTATATGAAAAAGGGGCATAACTCTGTCACAATACAAAACAGAGTTATAGGGAATGTTGCCCGTAATATTGGAGTTGATGACAAAGGTATATTCCAATTTTTAAGTGAATAACTTAATATGTAGTTTTTAATTTGCAAGACTTTTGAATAAAAACTTTAACCAAATTCAAACGCGGACACCGACACCGACGCCGGGGCGAGTAGGAAAGCTCGCCTTTCTTCGAATAGTCGAGCTAACAAGTTATTTCAAAATAAAATGAGGCGCGTCGTGGGAAAACCGGGCTAACTGCATGTGGGTAAAGTGTCGTCCCGATTAGCCTGTGCAATCCGCACAGGCTATTCCAGGACGACACTTTCCGCCTACAGTGAATTTACGTTGAGAAGAGACTTCCATGAAACAGAAAATGCCATAATAGCGGAAAGTGCCGTCCTGGATTAGCCTGTGCTGACTGCCCGGGCTAATCCGGGACGACACTTTACGCACATGCATTTAACCCGGGTTTCCCACGACGCGCCTCATTTTATTTTGAAATAACTTGTTAGCTCGATTATTCGAAGAAAAACTGATCTTGATCATATAGTTGAACACGGGGCATCGAGGTAACACTTAAGTCGGACAAACACATTTATAGCATTTATTGACATACATGTAATTTTGTATCACAGTAGACAAAGACACACACGTTCACAACTTTTAGAGATTTCATAGTGTTTTCATATATATAATTTCTAATCAATAATCAAATACGAAACTATACACGTTCATATTAAATTTCAACAGACATAAGAAACGTGCCCGTTTCAAATCCCGGAAATGTGTGTTAAATATATGCACAATCAATACAACATTACATTGTATGCACTTATGTAATACATAATAAATTCGACAAATTTCCCTAAACAATCAAAATCGATTTTAATGTCAAAAAATGCTAAGTTGTACTTCTTCAAAACGGCTTTAATTTGTTCATTTCAAATAGTAACTGCATCAAAGATATTGCGATTAAAGCGACCTGTGAGAGTTGGAATAACCAGTACTTTTCAGTGCTTAACTTGCATCGCGGAAAAGTGAACACTGTGCACAATGGTGTCGCAATATACCGGTATATTGGTATATTGCAATATTGGATTCTGCAATAAAGTATCACAATATGAATATACCGATATATTGCAACATTTGTTAGTTTTTTTCAGATGTGTGTTTTCTTTCCTGTTAATAACTACATTCCACAACATTAGACTTAATTAAAACACGCTTATTGTCAGTGATAAACAACTGAAAGCCAGTACCATTTGTAAAAGATAGTTTTGTAAGGTCTGTCAAAGGCCTGTCCATCATAGATCATAGCGGCGACAAATAATTTTAAACTTGGTGATAATAAACAACATTCTAAAAGATAATACACTGTTTATAGCGAATTCATCAGTCTTAAGCTAATCAAATACATAAATACAAATGTCGCAATATATTGCACTAAATATCGTGATAAATTTAACAGCATCACAATATATTGCAATTTGGGTTTCTAATATCGTGACCCCCATAACTGTGCATAAATAAGAAGTAACAAAAGATGTTTGTAAAACCGTTATGCCCCCACTAGGTCCAAAGCACTCTTTAAAATATCAACTTTTTAGTTAGGTGAAGATCTGATGAAAACTGTTGGACTTACAGAGGGGGCATGTTAGATAATTAAAGGGCCGTAACTCCACAGTCCCTGCGGGCGATTTGGCTGATTATCGAACTTGGTTGAAATATGCCCACGAACAAATTCATCAACTCTGGTGGAGATTGGGTGGAAACTGTTGGATTTATAGAGCGGAAAAGAATGTGGTCTATAGACAGAGAGCCCGACATTAGCGAACCAATATAACCCGCCCTCTGTTCGAAGGGGACACAATAACGAGCACATTTTTTAAATTATATAAAAACAATAATTTATTTATATATAAATAACTGTAGTCAAGATATTAAACAGCACTAAGTACAAACCAAACTTGCACAAGGCACCATTACTTTATGTAAAACCTTTACTTGGAACGAAAGATTTATTATAAAATCTATATATTCATGATATACATTTCCTGGGAAGAACCAGGCCCCCTGTTCACAAAATTATTTATTGACATTAAAAATCCATTTTACTTGACGATGAAAATGGATTTTAATGGCGATCTTGGAAAAACAGGTCACGTGACGGAAATGCAGTAACGAAGTGTTTTAAATGTGTATCTAATAAACTGGCAGTTTGTGTAATAATAAAAAATTATTATTATTATATAATTTTTAATAATAATAATAATAATATTATTATTATTATTATTATATATGAAGAAGAAGAAGATGATGATGAATTATAATAATATTGATATCGATATGAAAAATAAGACTTAATACATTTGAAGCAATCAAAAGTAACGCTTAGTCAATTTTAATATGTTTCCATTTTGAACATGTTGTCACGCAATATATCAGCAGCAACTGTTATCATAAATGCTATCCAGGGTCCGTTTCCAGAAACATCTTAAGTAAGATGTTATCCTAATTTTGAAATTTATAACTGAAGTGAAAATATGATAAGATACACTGAAGATGTTTCTGGAATATGGTCCCAGTATTGTAAACATTTTCGAGCCCCGAGATCTCAAAGATTCTTTAGTATGCTATACAGGATTAGCTTAAGCTCACAATTTTTATATTTATTTTTATATTGCTTTAAAATGGGCTTTCCGGTAAATCATATTGCAAAGGCACATTTTTAGTGTGAATGGAATTTGTACGACGATCACAATCAATTCGATCTATCACGTTTTGTGTTGAAACATCAATTAAAACAAGATTATGTGTTTGATAAACACACATGCCCCCGGTTGGTGCTGGGTAGCCCATTTCTTAGTCCAAATGAAATCAAGGTCAAGGTCAAAGTGAGGTTGGGTGATGTGGGTGGTTTGGGGATGGTCATAAGCAGCAACTGTGTAAGTATCCAAGTGTTGTAGCAAGCGGTGTGTTGGTGGTAAACGAAATGGTAAAATCTAGTTAACCAAGAAACAGCCCATTTGAATTATTCTAAGTGTAAATTAGGTCAAGGTCAAGGTCAAAGTGATGTTGGGTGATATGGGTGGATAGGGAATGGTCATAAGCAACAACTGTGTTAGTATCAAAGTGTTGTAGTAAGCGGTGTTGGTGCTAGATGAAACGGTAAAACCTTGTCACGGACGGAAGGACGGAAAAACGGAAGGACGGACAGGACGATCACTATATGCCTCCTGCATCAAGATGCCGGGGGGCATAAAAACAGCGATTTTTTCGCCAATTTTAGTGCCATTTAAAGGCAGTTTCCCCTGACAAAATATCCTCCATTTTCCCCAATCTATAGTATTTAACAAGTGAATAGAAAAACAAATATTGAATTTGCACACATTCACAAAAGAAGTTCAGTAGATGAAAAAAAATAAATATATTAATCATTAAAGGGACTTGTTCACAGATTTTCGTATTTTTGAAAAATGTCATTAAATGAATTTACTTACAAAACTGTCATATCTGGAATAGTTTTAAATAATTATAATAACAAGGAAAAAGATAAAAATAAAAAATGTGCCTGCCCTGGGGTTCGAACCCGGGACCCCTAGAAGCAAAATCTAACGCGCTACCACTACACCACGCAGGCTTTTGATTTTGGATGGCAGTTTAAATGCTATGTCGGTAATACACGTTTTTGCTAAATTATCTATGAAAAGCGTTACAAACGCTTTATTATTTTTCCAATTTCGATTGATGATTATAAATAAACGAACATATCTTTTTAACATTTTTCTTAGTCAGGAGTGTTATTTTGCTTGTGTGAATATAATGCATACATTCTTTTTTGAATCTATGACAATTTTTTTGAAAATTGTCATTTTGCCAAACTGTGAACAAGTCCCTTTAAAAGAAGCAAAATAACCGCACATTTCATGAAAAAATTAACTTTTGTCCATTTTATCGATTTCTTCCGACTAACAGGTTTAAGTCTCTTATTTTTTCAATGAAAATTATTAGTTTAAAAATGATGTTTAACACAAAATATAATGATTTATTGTGATCATTCGGCTCCAATTTCTAGATTTTTCTTTTAAGAGAACAGGCTAACCTCATAAATATAAATTACTATTTTAAAAGTGATGTTACAACACAAAATATTATTAACTGTCATTATATGACATAAACTTTCCATTTGAAATGTACTAAAATATATCTCTACAATATTACTTATGTATACTTTATTCTAACTGCTATATGAAAATAGTACGCTAAATCTAATCTTGTTATAAGACAATTGAGATTTTTTTTTTAAATCGAGGCCGGGGGTTTAGTTTCCGGTACGCGGCGCCAAATGGCTGTTGGCGTGGTTCCCCATGTAGCCGGTCCACTGCTGCTGCTTGAACGGCAGCACGTGTCCACAGCGCTTACCGGAAGTGGCGAGGGCGGTCATGTTTCTGCACGTGCACGTGATGCGGACCCTGAAAAGTACAGACTACATATGTATATTTTAGTAAGCCGATTCTGCGGTGGATTTCCTCTTTTCAAGACAAAAACAGCGGGGATTTTTTTTAAGGAGTGGCAAGTTTAATTGTTGTAGCTGACAACTCTGCACTGACTGCTGACTGTACACGAAATTATTACAGATTTTGTAAACGAAATTAGATCTACATAATAGTGCGTATGTAAACAAATCCGCCGCAAACATGGCTGTAGTAGATTTTAGTACAGGGAATAAATAGGGTAGTTATAGTTTCGCGCATGCGTCAACGTCAAAGTGAGGTTGGGTGATATGGGTGGATTAGTGGTATACACAATGATAAACCCTAGTTATCGAAGAAATAGCCCATTTGAATTATTCTAAGTCTAAATTAGGGCAAGGTCAAAGTGAGGTTGGGTGATATGGGTGAATTCGGGATGGTCATAAGCAACAACTGTATAAGTATCCAAGTGTTGTAGTAAGCGGTGTTGGCGCTGGACGAAACGGTAAAAATCTAGTTAACCTCGTACGGACGGAATCATACACGAACGCACATGGCAATCACTATATGCCTCCCGCATCAAGATGCCGGGGGCATAAAAACACATACACATACATCTCCTACCCATAAACGGTCATCTGACCGTAAAGAATTTTACGCGGGGTTTTATAAATTCGCGCAATGTTCCGACCGCAAAACACGCAAAAATTCGACAACCGCAAAATAAAATGAGTTTACAATATTACAGTATACATCTCCTACCTATAGACGGTCATCTGCCCCATGTGGATGTTGAAGGGATTGTAGCGTGTCTGGCTCTCGTAGGTCCCGCCGTCGGGCAGGTCGTGTCCGCCGGAGCTCAGACACTCGTTCGTGATCGTGTGTTCGTACGCTTCGTGGTCCATACCGTAGTACTCGCCTGGGGGAGGGGAAGATGGAGGAATAATAAAACAGGGTTCATACAGATTATGATATTCTCTTTTAAAAAATCACGCTATTTCTAAGCTCTTTTAGTTTAAACCTATTTATTTTAGCTCGAGAATGTCGTAAGACTGAGCTTTGTTGAGCCACTCTCGAGTCCGTTTCCCGGGTAGAACCAGTACTTGGTACCATATGAGAAAGATCATCCTAACACTCCCCGAGAAGGGATCGAACTCACGACCTCCCGATCGCAAGGCGGACACCACATCCATTACACCACTGTGACCGTTGCAAGGAAAAAAGAACCAAGCACTGTTTTACTCTGCTATGTTAACATTTCTGGAAGGGTTTATTTTCACTATTGCACTATTTTCACAATTTTATTCAAACTGATAAAATTGCGATTGTTTTTGATTTCACAAATATATGCAATTTATTTGCTATTGCTTTGCATACATATTACAATGTATTAATATTTAAAATAATATTTTCAACCACACAAGTACTTAGAGAGATACAGTCTTTTGAAAATATATTTTCCTGTTTTTTTTTCTGGTGCCACAAAAACGTTTTTATAACCGTACTTTGTATTTCTCAAAGTATTTTTAAGCACTTTGAAGTCAAAATAAACACTTTCGTGTAGTTTTCAAACATTTTAATTGTTCATGGTGAAAATAAACAAGAGATGTTTGTAAAACATGTATGCCCCCCCCCCCCCCGACTTGCAGCCTTTGTTCATCACAGAACTGTACTGTTTCTGAAAAATCTAAGCTGAGACATGTTAACCATTACCTTGATAGTAGTTGTCTTCTCTGCAAGAGCATTCTTCCTATCAAATTTGACGACTCGACCCGAGAATTAAGTAATTATCACTATGTAATAGGTCATCTACTCAAACTGACCATTGTACCTTAATAGTTTGAGGACCATGTACCAATGGTTCATCTGTTATTAAGTGGAAATGTTGTTGTTTTTTACAAGCCCCTGTGACCTTGACCTTCGATCTCTTGATCTCAAAATCGATAGGGGTCTTCCTTCCCTCAAGACTAACCAGCATACTAATTTATATGATCCTATGTTAAAGCGTTCTCTAGATAGTGTGTGGAAACGGTTTTCATGTTACATGTACAAGCCCCTATGACCTTGACCTCTGACTGGTTGACCTCGAAATTGATAGGCTTCTTCCCTTCTACCGAGTAACTAGCATACTAACTTGGATGATCGTAGGTCAAAGCGTTCTCTAGATATCCCGCGGAAACAAAATGGTCGACGGAGAAAACAGTTTTCATGTTACAAGCCCCTGTGACCTCGATCTTTGACCTGTTGACCTCAAAATTGATAGGCGTCTTCCTTTCCTCCCAAGTAACCAGTATACCAACTTAAATGATCGTAGGTCAAAGCATTCTCTAGATATCGTGCGGAAACGAAATGGCCTACGGACAGACCGACCGACCATCCGACCGGCCGACCGACTGCAAAGCAATATACCCCCACTTCTTCGAAGGGGGTATGATAAATAGGCACTCTCAGTCCCTCATAACGAGTGTTGAATGTGAAACTGGTGTAAGTGCTGAACATTTCTATACCAGATGCACTAGTTGTACATTCAACCCACGATTAACATTAAGCACTTTTCAAGGAGCAGCCGGAACCCTGTGACACTGTACCAACCATGAGGCAAACATCTAGCATCAAAATAGGAACAGGCTGGTGATAAAAAGGAGCAGGGGTGGGGGGGGGGGGGGGAGCTGGAACAGTTTAGTTTAAACCTAATTATTTTAGCTCGATTGCATCGAAAGCCTTAGGCTTATAGAGACACTCTCGAGTCCGTTTCCTGGGTAGAACCAGTACTTGGTGTCTTTGGGGGAGATCTTGTGACGCTCCCAGAGTGGGGATCGAACCCGGGACCTCCCGATCTCTAGGCGGACACCATATCCAATTATCCACCGCGACCTTTTGGACCAGTGTGTTTGACATTTTATAATAGTTTAGTAAATCCTTGGTTTGTATCAGCCTTTAAGTAAATGTTTTTAAACATTGCCTATTGAGTTTACATTGAATATTTGCACACACACAAATCTCACACAATATTGCATTCCAATCAATTTTCAACCGCATTGAAATCGGTAAAATAATAATGTTCTGGTAACTTTCTATCGTAGAGTTATCTGTATGCGATAGCTGGTGATGCCTCTGGAGTAAATCAGCATGCGCATTAGTGTATATTCCGTTAGTACCAAGCGTTTTCGAACTTAGGAATTATAAAATGCCTTTCGTAAATAAGTAACAGTTTTCAGTCGAATAAACGTCATTAACGTTCATTAGGATTAATGCCAATGAAAGACATATTGAATTATATTATATAGACTGCGGCTTTAATTTTCTGTGTTGACCAGCCGAGAGGGGCAGCAGGGGTGGGGTCCAAAAAGGAGCAGGGTGGAGCACTCTGGGGTAGGGTCCAAAAAGGGTCAAGGTGGAGCACTCTGCAATTTGGCACAGGATCTTTGCCTAAACCATATATCTAACCTGATACTTGCATTGTGTTGCATTATGATGATGCAATTTCGCACAGGATCTTTGCCTAAACCATATATCTAACCTGATACTTGCATTGTGTTGCATTATGATGAACGAGAAATGTCTTTAAAAAAGACAATCGGCGTTGAAATTAATATTGAGATGTCATTTAAAGATTACCTCAACAGACGGCCAAGATGATCGGTTACGTGACTTCTCAGATCCCAGATTTTTTGGTCCCCACCAATATTAGGGGACTTATTGGACCCCAGATTTTTCGGACACTATAAGAAAACTTCTCGGACCCAAAAGTTAATTTGAGATAAATTTATAAATTTAAAAATTAAATAGAATTATAATTAATATCTATGCCGTGAATAAACCTATCATACAACTCCATGTTTCCACCAGTGATATATGAATAACCAAAATAATTTAGGTTAACATAATTGTTATCTGAATTTGTCAAGCCAATTTAACAAATTAACAATGTAAGAAAATAATTTCGGGAAAATTATTATGTATCAGACGAGTCTATATAGTTATTTATAGTACCGGTAATATACCATTCATGTTAGTTATCTAATATAATAACGATTTGAAGTCAAATAAGCATGTACCCTGTGTATCCCAATAAAAAGCAATAGTCAGGGAACATTCAGCGATTTTTGAAATGTTAAGACTTTATTTTTTGATAATGCAACATAAAAATTCATTAGACTATGACGATTTTAAATTATATCAGTAGAAATATGATATATCAAGGGTTCCTGTGTATAATTAGTATTGCAAATTGTGTATTCATGCTACGCGAATAACAATTCGACATATTCCGAATCTTCTTTCATAACATTTGATTTATAGAAAATGTAGCAACTTTTTACAGATTAAATAACATCTACTGGAGAAGTTGATAGAAAGATGCAATTATAAATAATCCTTAATAAATCGTAACCACAATTTTAAATCAAATTAACAGTAACTTTATAATATAAATTCCACATTTATTGAAATTTTTAGGTTTATGATTCTCTGAACGCTATTATTTATGCATGTACGAGTATATTAACACAGCTATACAGCCGTTGCTAGCTACGCGCGCTATTTTTAGAATGCCACTACTTTTTGTGGAATGCGATGAACTCGCTAGAATCAATGGCTACATGGAACGGCAACTCTGTGAGTGAGATTTATGCATGGGAACGTTGCACAATTGCTATTTATAGAGCGTAACGCTTATATAAATGTAGGCTAAACAAAATAGCTATTTCGTTACGTGAATGAATATATCATTCTGTTTATGGCACACAATGAGAAAAAAATATGTGCATAATTAGCCTCAGTTCTAGAGTACACGCGAGGATATGTTTATAACTTCATTTTAACCGCTTATGTAAACAATTATGTAAATTTTTATTCCCCAAAAGTATGCAACAGTTATTGGTATACGTTAAACCATTGTTTGAAGTTTGCATTCCCTAGAATTAGAAAATTTGCCCAATTCTATCGGCATTCAATTTTCCCGCTGCATAATTATCGCATGAAAATCTGGGTCAAAAGTGATCTTAGACAGCTACGCCGAAAAGCAGTTCTCTGAGAGTTGCAGCGATGTAATGGAAATGGTGTCCGCCTTGCGATCGGGAGGTTATACCTTAAGTTTAAAGTATTCCTTTCTTATCTCACCCATTCTCTAATTACCGGTAATTTGATATTGAACTCAATTAACAAACACCTTTTCTACGTATGTTGTCTTATTTATGTATATGCATGTATCCATTATTTTGCTCAGCTTTTCTATGTAATTTCTCTCATTTATGTACATGCATGTATCTATAAATGTTCTCAGAACGACCTGAAAATAATATTAAACATATTTATTATTTGTTGGTTCTTTCCTCGAGAATCTTGTCAAAACATTGTTACCTTAAATAACCGTTCATGGTTTGAGCAACTCACACCCCAAGATTGAAATTTCGTTTCAACAAAAGCAGAACAAGGCTGGTTAAACATACACATACATTACTTATGTAATGTTACATTGTACCACTTACTTTTAGGGTCAAAACGAATGGTCTCTTCGGACATTTTCTTCTCTATGCACTTCTGGTCTTTCGGTAGAATGGCCCGCGTCTTTGCCGGAAAGAACCAGTAGGTGGCGAAGACGAAGTCTATGGAATGGTTATAGTTTGGGTGATCTGCCGGAAGTAGAGAGGGCATCAGACTTCCGGTTGAGAGCAAACGTTGTAAACCCTCTTCGTCATGCGGTCCAACATGGCGACGTTTCCTGTTTCGGTTTGGAGACGAATTTTCTTTTGGGAATTGTTCCTTGTTTTTATTATATTTTAAAGTTCGTTTACGGCGAATTGTGTTTAATATAGATTTATCGTTATTGGTGTTAAATGTGGTATCACGCATAGGAACAGGTTTTTGTTTCGGTTTGTGCTGAACATCCGAAATCGACGCCCTGTCCGGTTTGGTGTTTCTTTGCCGAACACGTGATCTACCGTATTCGTCATTCGGAATCCTCTGTTTATGTCGCCCATATTGATTTGATGGAAAATAATCGCCAAGAACGCTTTCTTTAGGCTCCGTGTATGGATTACCATACGGTATATCACTGGTTCTACTAAACGATGAGCCTTGGTGAGAATTTCTGTACGGATCTTGGCGGAGCGAAGCCGTATATTCGTAATCCGGATATGCGCTCTGCTTTCGTTCTTCAAATGGGGAAGTGTCAAGCGGTCGATTTGGCCCCTTTTTGTACGTTGTACGGATAGAGGAGTCTAAAATAGGAGTCTCAAATAGGGCCTCGTTCCCTTCTTCTATCGGGAATAACTCGGTACCTGGTTCCTGGTCATCGGCCTGAAACAATACGATACCATAGCTGTGGTTCTATCAGTGGAAAGGGACGTGTTCACAGGTTATTCGTATTTTAACTATTTTATAAAAATGCCATTATATGTCTTTACTGAAAAAAATTATAGCCTCTGGAATAATCTAAAACATATATGAGGCGCGTCGTTGGAAAACCGGACTTCATGTGTCGTCCCGGATTAGCCTGTTCAGTCCGCTTTTGTGGTATTTTCTCTTTCAATGAAGTGTCTTCTAACCATAAATCCACTTTAGGCGAAAAGTGTCGTCCCGGATTAGCCTGTGGGGACTGCACAGGCTAATCCGCGATAACACTTTACGCACATGCATTAAGTCCGGTTTTCCCACGACGCGCCATAAATATTATGTTAAGAAAAAAGTGAAATTTAAAAATTTGCTATCGCCAGAACTCGAAACCGGGACCGTTGAGATAAAAAAAATCACATGCGCTAACCACTGAGCCATTCGGACTTACGCACTTATGCCCGATTTCGGTACGCATGAATCAGTGATTAAACTATGATTGTTTGCTATCGGGTTTCTGCACCGTCCAAAATCATGGCTACACGAGGAACGTGTACTACTTATGAATAATACATTATTATTTGTAAATGGATTTCTGTACCACCACTGTTGAAATGCTCGAGGAAAATTTCTCTTGTTCAAATAATCATAGGTTATCCGGTGATTATTAGTATACATTTGTAAAATATGGCGGACTACGTAGAGGTTGTTATACATGAACGTTAAGAACGTCAACGACTTTGACGTCCACGAGTACGTAGTTAGAGACCGGATGGTTGTCGATTTTGAAGTCAAGTTTATTTTGGCCAACGATGGAATCAGAGACTTGTTTGGTCGAATGGGTTTAACTTGATGTAAAAGACATTTCCGTTGTTTCCGTTTTACGACTGAGTTCGCGACTGCGTCCGTACGTGTAAAGGACGAAACAAGGAAAAAGCAAATTTAATAGGAACTACTCCGACATTAGTGATTTTTGACGGACAGCCGGACCAGCGGATGACAAATAGAAGAACGATCTCATTGAAATAATGGAGAACAGTTCTTTATTATACGAATTTACTCGCAAAACATACACTGACACTGAAAATAAGTTGTTGTTTTTTCCAGCATAATTAACGCTCTCGATATACAGTATATGCCACATAGAAACACACCCAATACTGAGTTAAATACCTATAAAATTCAGTTTATGTTTAAACACTTTTCTGATCGTAATGTATTTTTCAAGCAGTTGAATGTTTGCATAATCTAATACCGCCCGGCGCGGAAAAACTTGCTATCAACAGCTGCAACATCGGCGTAATGAAATGTAAGGTTTGATAATAAACAAATAGTCGGTCTTGACAGACAGGTATCCGAACATCGGTTCCTACGGACATTCGTTCCTTCGCTATGTTTGACATAGGTGGACAATGGTTCCCACATGATAATGACACCCCGGACACTCGTTCCTAAATTATTTTGATAGCTCGGACATTGGTTCCTACAGTATTTTGAAAGTCCGGACAATCGTTCTAATTTAGGATTATTGTCACCCCGGACATCGCGATCGATGCAAAAATATTGTTAACAGTACATATGATTGTCCAATTTTGTATTATTTTCTTATGATAAAGGTGCTTTTGAAGAAATCGGCCAATGTCATTACCAGTAGAAATGATAGTTCGTAGTTTCGTTAAATAATGTACAAAAGTTGAAGTCATTGAAAGAATATGTCTACGATACTCTATGTACTGACATGTTTGCCCATCTGAGTTCTGACTACAACCCATAATGAAGTGTGTGACGACTGACGATGGTGACAAATATAAATGTCTTCATATACGCATTACATGTTCTGCAATAACATGTAGTTTTGGTTAGTTGTCTGGGTATTTCTTGAAATGACGTGGTCCGGTGGCGCTGAGTTGGCTGATGTTCATGAAACCGAAAGTGGAATTGGAAGACACAACTTGTTTTGTATCTAATTTGTACATATATAAAATTTATGCAAATTAGGTACCAAAACAATGACCTTCATACATCGATGAAGCGCCAAAAGAGCGTTTCAATTCTTAAATAAATTATCTTACAGGCAGGTGAGCAAACGAATCGACACTTCGTTATTTGGTACGTTTGTATTCAATAACGCGACATAATGCTACTAAACGTCAGACATAATTTATTAATATACATAACATTATTGAAAACTTTTTACGAAGATGTTTTTAATGATGTCTAAAGAGGCTGTTAGTCCATGTATCAGACTGCGACTGCGTTTTGCGACCGGCATTGTCGCATCCGCTAACGGCGACGCAAACGCTATTCCGTCCGTTTGTTACTCGCGATCGTGTCATATTTATTTAGACATAATAACGCGTTAATTGTGTGTATGACCACCGAATATTAACAGTGTATGTTCTAAGTCGATACCCATTTACAGCTACTGCATTTGCAAATACGTGCATTCCTCACGCCATTTAACGTATAATGTTCCTGTATACATATTACCTGGCGATTGTGATATTTATATAATGTATAAAAACATAGAGCACCAAACTGATAATGTACATAATTGAAGCATGATTGTATAATATAAAATTTTGATAATATATGCATTTGTTATCAATTTAATAACTCATACTATCTATCAACAATATACGTTTCTTTGTATCAACGTCTTTATTAATTGTATACCAACTGTGCACTGTAACGAATTTTCGTTATTGATGACCCTGCTGAAAGGTTTCATTAAAAAAAGTAATACTTCTTATATTATTATACATGCAGATGAGGTGCACACAATTTAATTTTTCTTTCAGCTACTTTCAAGATGTTTTGATAACAAATATAGTAACACCACTAGTACGTCGTCCCGGATTAGCCTGTGCAGTCCGGGACGGCACTTTCCGCTTTTATGGTATTTTCTGTTTCAAGAAAGTCTCTTCTAAACATAAATCCACATATATATAATTGAACGATGTACATGATGTGTGATATATTGGTTGATTTATTCCAACGGTACTAGAGCACAAACATTTCGTGCTAAGCAAGGAAATCGCTTCTGTGTTTCAGTGAACACCAATAATCATTGATTGATAAAAAAAATGCTACTGAAATCCCCTTTAAAAAATTAACAGACAGTTTGAATCCTGCAAATAATCACTGATTCATGAATCAATGTTTAATCATAGCTTTACAGAAATCGGGCATTAGTTGTGTATTAACGCTATATAAATGTAAATGATACACGTGTTTTCCCAAATTCCGATGAAAAGCGTTACAAACGTTTTATATTTAAATCCATTTCAATCGATGATTACCCATAAACGAAACGATATTTCCAATTTATTTCTTTGTCAGTAGTGGTATTTCGCTTGTTTGTATGTAATGTATTATTTCTTTTTGGAATCTACGACAACATTTTAAAAATTGTCAATTTGCCAATCTGTGAACAGGTCCCTTTAAAATGTCAGAATAAAATTATTTAATTATTTGTATCAATTAAACTCTTTATGAAATTAATATTGCAAACAAAGAGCATAAGCACATATATGGTTATGCCTTTTAACGGTTTGCCTTTTAACTTTGCCTATTTAATTTAACTCTTAATAAAATTAATTCTGCAAACAAACAAGCTTTCAACTGTTTGACTTTTAACTTAGTTTTCACATAAAATTATAAACTGTATTTACCAAGATTTTATTATAATTATTTTAATTGAATTTCTTTTTACGTTAGAAATAGGAATTAATTATTTTTCATTTTCAGTTTCTTTCCCATGTTATGTCTCATATAATTTTTATGTCGTAAATTTTTGTTTACATAAATGTTAATCGAATTACTTTTAAAATGGAATTTGTGTTCATGTTTCAAGTTTGTTATGTGATTTTCATAGTTCATAATTCAAACTGATGTTATTTCAATGATTTCATTGTGTTTTGTGTACATGCATGTGTAACTGTCATAGTTGAAGACAAATGTATAAATAAGATTAGCTACTATGTTCACATTTGAAAGAAAAAAAAGAATGTTTTATCACATTTGCTCAATTGTTTCTTGTAACTTTCGTAAAAAAATTATTTTATCTTTATTACCTGTTCCAACTGGACAACTTTCCAGAAATGTCCGAGAAACTTAAAATAAAAGCATTCTTGGCCCGTATTCTTGGCCTCATGCCAGGGCCCGTATTCACAAAGCTCCTTAGGAAAAACTTAAGTTAGTTTCTTAAATTCATAAAATTCCTTAAGACTTGCGGTTTCATGTGTAATTCATTTTACATGAAAATGTATAAAAGTAGTAAATGTTGCTTAGATGTTTCATATTTGACTCTTCTGCCAAAAGAAAAATCACAAGATTTCACATCGAACTGCTGATCTGAATTTTTCACTAAAGGCGTTAAAAAAATATATTTGTTTCAGGTTACATGCCCTAACAAATTAGAGTAGTTAGTCGGGATTTTTTTAAATACTTTGTTGGGGGGTAAATGGTCAACTTGAAGATTCTAAAACTGAATAAATATTAAAAACATATAAGTAATATCCTTAAAAATTGTTTATAAGTGGACACTATCAAAACAAAACACTTATTTCTCCAAAAACACATTTAATCATTGAAAAAGGTAAATAAAACAAAAATCAATCTGACAAACCCAATAAAATGTTCTAGGGTCGGGGCATTGTTTAGGGTAGGTCGGGTAACCTGAAGCAAACATTTTTTTTACGCCTAAGGAAACTTCAGTTAAGATTTCTCTAAGCAACATTGGAAATACCTGCCCATGGGCCATATTCCAGAAACGTCTGAAGTTTATCTTAAAACGGTTTCTCTGAAGTTCCGATTTTTGTAAAGTTATATTTATAAAACAACAAAAATTAGTGAATAAAATTACAGTTAAGTAGTTAATAATAATTTGATAATTGGTGAACAATACGGCTACGCAGTAGTTTATGTATATATCGAATAAAAAGAAAAATGATGATTTTACGGTTAATGTTAAGATTTCACTTAAAATATTTCTGGGGTGCGACCCATGGCCTTATAAGTTAGCCTTAAACGTGAAATTACGTTCCACTTACTGACGCGGTCTCGTCCGTATCAAAAGCCTTGAACTTCCGGTACTCCGCAAGATATTCCGGATGTGACTTCACAAAGTCAATCCCCATCTGTGTTGTATTTTGCCAACTTGCATATTCAACGATCTTTCTATCCTCTGAAAATTAATGAAGCAGAAAATAATAAAAACATGTAACTATATTCAAATAAAATTCCTATTACCGAACTCGACCAATTTAAGAAAATTAATACTATTTAAGAAATAATTTCCGATTTATCGTTATCGGTCAATAAACAACGATTTGGAGTTCTGGTGCGTAGGAATTAAACCACGACGACAAAGAATTGTTTATTGGCCGATAAACAACGATAAATGCGAAAATTGTTTCGATTCTAACATGATTTGACAAATATTTGTGCAATTGTAATTGGAACTATTTTTACTGTGCTCCGCTCAGAATCGGCACTACTTTTTGCGTTGTTTATTGGGTAGTTTAACAACGATAGTTTTGGTCTGTGTCTATACAAAAATTGGCGAGTATCATGTTAGAATACTATTTTTATGTTACGTGTAGCAGCAGCAGCAGCTGCAGTAGTAGTAGTAGTAGTAGTAGTACCATTATTATCATCGTATTATCGTATTAATATTATTTGCATGTTCATGTTATCGAGACCTAACCCTTAAACATGGATTCAAGCTTTATAAAGGATTACACCGGTATACGCGTAAAATATTTCTATATGCAAGCACTATGCACCTATCAACATTTTACCCGCGGCGGGAGCGGCGGGTTGACTCATGTGAATTGGACTAATGATATTTTTGGGAGTCAAATTCCCCACCATAGAACCAAGCATTTGTGTCTAAATCCCCATAGTGGGAGATGTCCGGGGAAGGGGCATTATGACCGGGATCATAAATCCGACCCAAGTCTATTTCCCAGGATCCGGCATTATTCGCGCTTGTCGGGAATCGCTTCCAGTCTAAAGTTCCGTGTATACCCGCCGCTTCCCCCGTGGGTGGAAATATTGGTAGGTGCACTATGCTTTAGTAGAGTTATATTCTCCGCTTTGACGCATATAAGTACAAAAAAGAAGACCCCAGTATACCTGAGTAGTACACCGTAGCCCCTGGGGCGGGTATTTGCCGCCCGATGGCGTAAATCTTGCTGTATCCCTTCGTCTTGAATCGCAGACGACAGAAATCGGAGCGACT
>CM051030.1:1732500-1872500 GCA_027627225.1 Congeria kusceri
TATGTATGTATGAAGTTTCATTAAAATATTTCGATGCGTTCTCAAGTTATTGAGCAGAAACCGTTTATATATTTTTAGTTATGGTGACCTTGATCTTGACCCCATCCACCCAATATGCAATCCCAAGCGAGGTCTCGATATATGGTATCTACACATGAAGTTTCATTAAAATATCTTTATGGATTCTGAAGTTATTGAGCGGAAACCGTTTTCTATTTTTAGTAACGGTGACCTTGACCCCACCCACCCCATATGCAATCCCAAGCGAGGTCTCGATATAAGGTATATATGCATGAAGTTTCATTAAAATATCTCGATGCGTTCTCAAGTTATTGAGCGGAAACCGTTATTTCTATTTTTAGTAACGGTGACCTTGACGTTGACCCCACCCACCCCATATTCAATCCCAAGCGAGGTCTCATTATAAGGTATCTATGTATGAAGTTTCATTAAAATATCGCGATGCGTTCTCGAGTTATTGAGCGGAGACCGTTTTTCTATTTTTAGTAACGGTGACCTTGACCTTGATCCCACCCACACCATATGCAATCCAAGCGAGGTCTCAATATAAGGTATCTATGCATGAAGTTTCATTAAAATATCTCGATTCGTTCTCAAGTTATTGAGCGGAAACCGTTTTCCCTATTTTTAGTAACGGTGACCTTGACCTTGATCCCACCCACACCATATGCAATCCAAGCGAGGTCTCAATACAAGGTATCTATGCATGAAGTTTCATTAAAATATCTCGATGCGTTCTCAAGTTATTGAGCGGAAACCGTTTTCCCTATTTTTAGTTACGGTGACCTTGACCTTCACCCCACCCACCCCATATGCAATCCCAAGCGAGGTCTCGATATAAGGTATCTATGTATAAAGTTTCAATAAAATATCTTGATGCGTTCTCAAGTTATTAAGCGGAAATCATTTTCTATTTTTAGTAACTGTCACCTTGACATTGTCCACACCCACCCCATATGCAATCTCAAGCAAGGCTTCGATATAAGGTATATATGTATGAAGTTTCATTAAAATATTTCGATGCGTTCTCAAGTTATTGAGCAGAAACCGTTTTTATATTTTTAGTTATGGTGACCTTGATCTTGACCCCATCCACCCAATATGCAATCCCAAGCGAGGTCTCGATATATGGTATCTACACATGAAGTTTCATTAAAATATCTTTATGGATTCTGAAGTTATTGAGCGGAAACCGTTTTCTATTTTTAGTAACGGTGACCTTGACCCCACCCACCCCATATGCAATCCCAAGCGAGGTCTCGATATAAGGTATATATGCATGAAGTTTCATTAAAATATCTCGATGCGTTCTCAAGTTATTGAGCGGAAACCGTTATTTCTATTTTTAGTAACGGTGACCTTGACGTTGACCCCACCCACCCCATATTCAATCCCAAGCGAGGTCTCATTATAAGGTATCTATGTATGAAGTTTCATTAAAATATCGCGATGCGTTCTCGAGTTATTGAGCGGAGACCGTTTTTCTATTTTTAGTAACGGTGACCTTGACCTTGATCCCACCCACACCATATGCAATCCAAGCGAGGTCTCAATACAAGGTATCTATGCATGAAGTTTCATTAAAATATCTCGATGCGTTCTCAAGTTATTGAGCGGAAACCGTTTTCCCTATTTTTAGTTACGGTGACCTTGACCTTCACCCCACCCACCCCATATGCAATCCCAAGCGAGGTCTCGATATAAGGTATCTATGTATAAAGTTTCATTAAAATATCTCGATGCGTAGTCAAGATATTGAGCGGAAACCGTTTTTCTATTTTTAGCAACGGTGACCTTGACCTTTGACCTGTTGAAGGGGGGCATAATCATTAATAGTGTGTCTGAGAACAGACCAGTTTAGCTTCGCAGAAAAAACATGAACGGACACTCCAAAGGCGCAATGCCACTGTGTCAGGCGGTTACACTGCAAGGCGTAAAAAATGTGTTTGTTTCAGGTTACAAGCCCCAAACAAATTAGGGTAGGAAGGTAGGGAATTTTTTTATTTGGTAAATGGTCAATTAAAACATTCACAAACTGAAGGAATATCCACAACATATCGGTAATACCCTTTAACATTGTTTTGAAGTGGATGCTATCAAAACAAAACACTTCTTAATAATAAAAAACATTTAATTATTGGAAAAAAGTAAAAAAAAAAGTGTCTGACTAACTCAATAAAATGTTTTAGGGTCGGGGCATTTTTAGGGTAGGTCGGGTAACCTGAAACAAACATATATTTTTTTACCCCTAACAGAAGACGGATCAATACCAAATGTTTGCTTTTTCTCTACATACGCGGCGGTAAAGAGATGAAATATAGTTCCACAAAAAGTAAATAAAATGTATAATATTAAACCATCAAGCTAACGTGGTCAACCCGGTGTCAAGGTATTCATATTCATGACGTGCATTTTACATGGGTATTCGCCGTCATCATATTTAACTTTATCTCTTACGTTCGCAGGAACGGTTCAACCGATTTAAAAGTCTTGCATTGGTGGGGAACCAATCTGAAAGTAGTTTAATTCACCACTTGCAACCTCCGCGCAGATATTTAACTGGTTGCGATCACAAACGTCACAGAAAATGTGAAGAATAAGACTGTGATGTGTGAAGAATCAATTTTCACACCTGTGAAGAATGAAATCCTATTATTCACGGATGTGAAAATATGAATTGTGAAAAATATGGTCCAACAAAGCCTACGTACAATATCTGCGTAACTCTAAGCAATTTTAGTAAAACGCCCTCCAGAATCTTTCCCGCGAACGTACTCCAGTCAAACTGTCATAATAATAATCAATTTTTGACCGGTGTGTACACAGTAACTTACTGGTATGACTCGGACATGGGCACGGTGTAGTTCCAGATGACTGTGAACCGGAAGCCGTCGATGGCGAGCACGGACGAGTTGAACACCGAAAGTACGATGTCCTCCACGCCGTCGCCCGTGATGTCGACGAGAACCGGAGGGGTCATGACCCCTTTGTGGGCGTCAGTGAAAAGGGTCCGGGCCTGTTGGGATAAGAAGTTATTAATAAATCGCCAACTATACAAACTTTACAAGTTCCAGAAAAATAAGTAAGCGTTTGCTAAATTGTGTGTACATATGAAATTAAACAGCAATTTGGCCTGCACAGGTGTCAGTGTACGGCCCGTTTATTTTTGCATTTCTTAAGTTTAGTTTATTTTATTTTTGCTATTCGAATACATATTTACTACTCGAACATTCGGTCAGGTATTTAAATAATCAAATATTCGATCATTCGTTGAAAATTTGAAATCCCTATTAAGAACCAATACCATGATAAAGTCTAAGAGAAATGGCGTCATCGCCGCAGTCTTATAAATAATCAGGCTCCGTTTTCACAAAGGGTCAACTATAAGATCAGATTTTTCTGGCTCAACCTAGCGGACTCACAAAAATAGTTTATATTGGAATATAATAATTTTTGTTTAGACAAAATAACATAAATTGCTGTTGGACTTTGATTTAAATCATAATATCCGACTACAGATATGTGCAGATAGGCATTTATAATTATGTGTATTGTCAAATATATTCGACCAACAATTAAAATTGATCGAGACATTTTTATGAACACCATATTTGGGCCTGGTTCTGAAATATCTGGCTCAAGTTCATCTTGAACCTGAAAATCAGGCTTAACTAGTTTTGTGAACATGGGGCCACAGACCAATGTAAACGGCGGTTCTACTAAGTACTGTACAAATGACTTAGATCCGATTTTTTAAACCACATAGTAACTAAGAATGACTCGGACATTGTCGTTTATGTTATGTTACACAGAAGTCAAGTACAATATAGCGCAATGTAACTGCCATTGTCTTTTAAAATATGTATTTTACAATGTATATGTTATATGTTATAATGTTGGTACTGACTCAATTTTACGCAACCTTTAAATTCGGTATCCGCGCTTGAGAAATGGGATACATGGATGTAAGAATGCTCTGAAGTTTAGACAATAATAAATACAAGTCAAAAGACGCATTTTAAATGAAAACAGTTACGAGCCATTTTAATGCACCAAATAACTAAATTATCTGAAACTAATCCAACGATTTAATACTTTTACATAAATGTACAAACATATTTGATCAACTGGGAGCCGTTTCTAGTGAGTTAAAGAACAAAATATCAGAAAAAACACACGTAACTTAATGATTTTTTTTTAAACTACGTTAAAAATGTTCAAACCTAAGTATTTTTGAGAAACGGCTCCCAGTTACAGCTGAACTTCGTTATCTCGAAGTCGCCGGGAGTTCACAAACTAACTTCGAGATATCCAAAGTTCGACATACGGTATCATTATTTATTCCGTACCTCATCAATATTTCCCCGTATGAGGTTCCCAAGATTCACCACCCACAGCGAGCCCCCGTGGGTCTCCCCGCCGGTTCCGAACAAAACGAGGCTCGTACCGTCCGGCCACGAGTAGATCTGGGGTGAGTAGTAGGACTCCCGCCCGTCCGGCACACCCATCCACTCAATAACGTGACCCGTAAAGCCGCTCATTAGCATGATGCGTCCGGAGAGCCGGTGGGGACTTCCTGGAAATGATTATTAACCAATGTACATAAATTACAGGGCCCAGGGTTCCGGATTTTGGGTTAGAGGTTGGTGGGGGAGGGAGACAAAATATCAATTACCAACCAAGCGAAACTTTATTTGTTCAATACAGAGAAAGTTCGATTGCGTGCTATAAAGCTTTAATGGAGACTTCTGTGCAACAAAACTATGCCATTACTATACCCAGGTGCACAAGTTCACATGCATATGTCTATAAAGTTTCATCACTCTAGCAGCTATACTTTTCGAGTTACACTCGACACAAGTCCAAACATGTAAATTTTTGTTAAAAAGAGGCAAAACTCTGCTGATGTCGGAGTAAATACACCGAAATACCCATGATGACGAATATGTTCATAAAGTGTCATCATTCTAGCAGTTATACTTGTTGAGTTCAGCGCGACACAAAAATCCGACGGCCGGACGGACGGACGGGACAAGGGCAAATATAAATGCCTTCCATCCCCTGACAGAAGGGACATAAAAACACGAACCGTTGGTAAATTTAAGGTCTGCCGTACGCCGCTTCCGTCCTGTCTCCCCCCCCCATTCCATTGGCATTGGCAGTGAAGGTGCTACTGTATGCTTTGGGCATCTACTGCTGTATTGTATACTGGTACATCAACGTGCATACATTTGACACCATATTTAGCGACATTGGAAATAGAAGAGTCAATACAACAACCGACGGTGCCACTATGACATCAGGCCCCATGTACACAAAACAAGTTGAGCCTGATTTTCAGGTTCGAGATGAACTTGAGCCAGATATTTCAGGATCAGGCTCAAAATTGCTGTTCACTAAAATCAGGATCAATTTTAATTTTTGGCCAAATATATTATAAAAACGATTGTAAACTCTTAGCAACGTACATTTGCTGTCTGATATGAAGAATTTAATATAAGAAATACAAACAATTATGTGATTTTATCAAGAAGAAACGTAATTCCGACAATAAAATATGTTTGATATTCCGCTAAGTTGAGCTACAAAATCAAGATCAGCTAAGAATGATCTTGATCCTAGAGTTAATCCTTTGTGAACATGGGGCCAGACGTACAATTATTACATTGGAAAATCGTAATTGCCTGATACAATGACAATTGTTTCTATATCAGCACCAATATTCAATAATTCGCATCACTCGCGGTTCAAGATCGCGTCTAACAATACTATCAGTCAATAAGAAGGCTTTCTAAATAAACAAACTTTACGCGGAAAGCCATCGGTGAATTTTCAATTGTGACCCACACGATTTCCTTTTTAGAACTAAGGCCAGAGATTTTTTATGTTTAGTTTCTTGGACATTTTTGGAAAAAACTTTTAATTTTTTTCGCAATAAACAATAAAAGCAAGAGCTGTCTCAGGACAGCGCGCTTGACTATTCATACCGCTTTGTCAGAGTTATGGGCCTTTGTCAGTACAAAAAAGGGCCACAATTCTCCTAAAATGCTGGTCACAGTTATGGGCCTTGGTCAGTGACTCTAAAGGCATGTGTGAAGTTTTAAATGAATATCTGTAGTAGATACAGAAATAGGAAGTTGTTGCAAAACTAACTTTAACCTGAATTTCTAAGTACAAAAAGGGGCGTAATTCTGCTAAATTGCAGGTCAGAGATATGGGCCTTGGTTAGTGACCTTACATAACGACGCCGAAGACATGTGTGAAGTTTCAGTTGAATACCTGTAGTAGTTACAGAGATATGCACGCACACCTTAAAGAGCTAAAAATAACAATACAATGCGACGTTTGTTCTATATAAACATGCATAATTATTTAAAGTCAAAATGATTAACGTTGAATTAATATAATTTTTATGTTTCACTGTGTTTTACATTATAACTGCGAGTTGAAAACCTTCCTTTAATATCAATACGGAATACGGCATCAGTGGAAACAATTTTTATTATTTTTGTTTAATATTTATTTACCCATTGTATGCATTTTCCGAAATCAAATCGGGTCGGCGGATCCGAGAAACTAAGAATTTATGCCACTCTAGCCTAATCAAATACCACATGGACGTACATACGTCACGTAGGGATGATGATGAAAATCAATTCGTCTCCAGAAACGCGCTTCTTTTGATGTCGCCAAATATTACCGAGAACTTGCAAAATATCACGTACAATAACTTTCATTAACAGTCGTAGTAAATGTATGAATACACATGCTACTATCAACACCGGAAATTGTAAACGGATGGGGTTCACAAGTAAATAGATATAGCCTAATAAATGAAACATGGTATGGTCAACAACACATTGGAACTGACGACGAAACTTCTAAACTCTCCCGATGCGTTGATTTTAATATTAATCATCATAAGATTAAATCTAATACTTGGACCCGAATTCACAAAGCTCTTTAAAAAACACACTTTAGTAAATTTCATAAAATCTTAAAATTATGCGGCTGCTTTTGTGTAGGCCTTTTACAGTAAAATGTTTACTCGTATAAATATTTAAAAAAAAAATTATCGTATTTTACATGTTTGCAAACGGAAATCACGGATTTTCAAAATGATCTAAAATGTTCACTTAAGTACAACTTAAGTTAAACGATTATGTAGATAAAGGTAAATTTACAGTCAATAACAAATATACAGACAAGGTTTTATTAAACTGATAAAAATCTTGGAGTTTCGGCTTTCCCGCCTGCTCCTTTATAAGCAGCAAACTGTACCTTTTTTATCCTAGATCTTTCCCTATCACATGTACCGTATCTACTGACCACCATCTAACCTTACCACGAACAATACGTGTTATGTAACCCGACCACAAAGAAAACGTGTTATGTAACCCTACCACGAGGAAAACGTGTAATGTTACCCGACCACGAGGAAAATGTGCGATGTAACCCTACCACGAAGAAAAGGTGTTATGTAACCCTACCACGAGGAAAAGGTTTTATGTAACCCGACCACAAGGAAAACGTGTATTGTAACCCTACAACGAAGAAAGCGTGTTATGTAACCCAACCACGAGGAAAACGTGTTAAGTAACCCAACTACGAGGAACACGTGTTATGTAACCCGACCACGAGGAAAACGTGTTATCGAGTTACCTGGGTCCTGGAGCGGGTCTCCCCCGTGCACCGCCAGCACGTCGACGACGCCGTCTCCGTCGATATCCGGTGTGAGCTGCGCCGTGTAGAGGTTCATAATGGCGTTCTTGGCCTCCTGTTTGCCGAAGTTCCACAGAAGGGAGCCGTCGCTTCCGCTTACCGCCCGGAACGCCTGCGAACACACAATCCATTAAAGGTACAGTTTTTAAGGCAAGAGTTTGTAGATTTTTAGTTTCTCGGATTCGCCGACCCGACTTTTTTTAAAATACAAAAAATGGAAAAATGGAAAATAATAAACCAAAAAACCCTACCACTTCACTTAACACATATCGTACCACAATCTATCAATTGAGAGTTATGCATTACATGCAGTATAACATTCAACCCATGGACAATTTGTGTTATGCATATAGTGACATTACAACCAATCCATTGACAGTTAAAGGCCTACATATTGCGTTATAATCTATCCATATACAGTTATAAAATTGTAGGTTATACTACAGATTATCTATTGACAGCTGACATATTGCGCCACAACACAAATTACAAAGTCATACAAACATCGTTTAACGCGTTTAAGTAAGATTCTCATTTCCACATACCCCCGCCCGTCCTCCAGCCAAGCAGTCCTTGACGCCATCTTTGTTCAGATCAGCCTCGCAGTTAATACCGTACAGTTCGTGGTCCGCATAGTGGCGCCACAGCTCCCGCCCCGTGGCGCCCTCTAGCGCCAAAATCCCGCCAAAACACGGATACACGCCGTCGAAATAAATGTCGCAGACGATACTCGGAACGCTCATTCCGTCCGCGCCTGCGAAATAAGAAAAATATTAGATAAAAATAATACGAAATATTCATTACTGAAAGTAAGACACCAATATTATCTGTCTTGTTAACAGATTTTCGAAAAAAAAATGGAAAAATGTCATTTAATGTTTTTAACTGCAAGGATGTGCGAGTATTCGGATACTAGTAATCTTTAATAGTCTTACAATTAAATATTAACCGATTGCAACCAAAGTTTATTATGTAACAAGCGTTTTCTTTAACTGCAAGTTAAAGCAGTTGGACTAACCAAAAACAAATCTTAAATAAAGAAAAAAAAAAAAAATTGCCTTCGCTGGGACTCGACCCTACGACCGCCGGGATCAAAAACGCGCCAACCACTAAGCCTTTCAGTGGACTCGACCCTACGACCGCCGGGATCAAAAATGCGTCTGACATATTACTAAGGATGTGCGAGTATTCGGATACTAGTAATCTTTAAGTCTTACAATTAAATATTAACCGATTGCAACCAAAGTTTATTATGTAACAAGCGTTTTCTTTAACTGCAAGTTAAAGCAGTTGGACTAACCAAAAACAAATCTTAAATAAAGAAAAAAGAAATTGCCTTCGCTGGGACTCGACCCTACGACCGCCGGGATCAAAAACGCGCCAACCACTAAGCCTTTCAGTGGACTCGACCCTACGACCGCCGGGATCAAAAACGCGCCAACCACTCGGCGCATAGTATAACATAACCATTCAAAAACGCGCCAACCACTCGGCGTATAGTATAACATAACCATTCAGTGGACTCGACCCTACAACCACCGGGATCAAAAACGCGCCAACCACTACGCCATTCAGTGGACTCGACCCTACGACCGACGGGATCAAAAACGCGCCAACCACTACGCCATTCAGTGGATTTTTAACGCTATAAGTTATGCACGTGTTTTCCAAAATGCCGATGAAAAGCATTACAAACGCTTTATAATTTTATCCATTTCAATTGGTTTTTTTCATAAACGACACTAGATTTTTCTATATTTCCAATGTATTTCTTTTTCATCAGTTTTATTTCGCTAGTTTATATATGCCGGTCATATATTTTGCTCTTTGGGATCTGACAAATATTTTTAAAATTGTCAATTTGGAAATCTGTGAACAGGTCACTTTAAAGCCTCTAAATCCGCATTGAGAATATAGAGAATACTAGGTTAGTATTGAACACAGATAAGTTTATTTAGCGAGGCTTAGAAAACCTAAACCGCGAGCATTGGCGAGTGGTTTAGCTTTTCGTGCCGAGCACATAAACTGATCTGTATTCAACGCTTACCTGGTATTCTATTTTTCCCATCATTTTCTGCATTTATTATGAAAATAAACGAAAGAAAACCACTGAATAACACGAAAACCATCAAATGACGTCACGAAAATAAACAAAATGACGTCATTTTAAAGCGCGTGTTTGCTGTATTCAACAAGGTGGAATACAGCTAAGTTTATTCCACGGGGTGTTATTTCGTCAATGCAGGCGTGATGATGGGAGAAAAAATAACTGTCTTTGTACCAAGTAAACACTTCAATGCGCTAATAATACTACAAGAGTTAACGACGTTTTCTTAATAAAAAAATATGGTTAACACAGAGTCTATTTACATGTCTGATTAGAGTTGAACCATGCTAAATGTGTTTTAGAGAACAGTTAGACATACAGTAGTATGTCTTGTCAATATACGTCCATTCTGAATACAATATAATTTAATTATTTTCGAAATAGTGTTAATTCAAAGCGGACCACGTGCCTATAACGTCTTATTAAATTAAATAACTCATACGTATTCAAATCTATTGATTTAGCCGAATACAGATCATGCAAAATATTAAGTAAACTTAAGTTAACTGAATATTTCGATGGCGTTTAAGCTTTCACGTCAATGGTAAAATATCATCTTAATAAATAGTCCACTGGCATCATGTATTACAACCGCAACGCATAGAAATCACAACTACAACTCAACACGAATACACATATCGGGGACCATCGTGTTCACCAATTCATTCTTAGATTTACGACGTTCGAATAAGGAATATTCTTGAAACTGTTCTTTTCTAAAAAGGTTCGTAATTGAAATCTTAATTGGTATTAACCAACTATATTTATATCATTCTTTATTAAGAAAGATTTGTTCATGATCTATGCGACATTGGTACCAGCATATTTGCGAACACACAAGGATTTATTCTTGAGTCTAAGTCTATTCCGTATTCTAAAGTCTAAGCATGGATCGGTGAATACTGTTCCGGTTACCGGTTGCAAAGCCAAGTATGACGTCCATGACGCCATCTTGATTGACGTCAAGCGGCCGGAAGGCGGACTCCGTAAGCAGCCTGGGAATCCCGACCGTCCAGACGTCTTCCACGCTGACGTCATCGCAACCCACGATGGTCGAGAAGTCGGGTATTGGTTGATCCGTATGGAATTTAGAACTACTCGATGATGGATGGATAATCTTGTCAATCGATGATAATTTCTTGTTATGCTTATTTACAAAATATACCACTAATCCCATGAGGGAGCCTAAAGCAAGCACCAAAAATAGAAAACAGCAAACGGCGTTTATGATTGGTCGACACCGCGCGCATGAGCTATGGTTTAGCCTAGGTTTCGTTCTAGCGCGGGGAAACATTAGAGGTTTTGTTGCAGACAAGCGATCTAAGTTCCCGCCCTGCATAAAAACCTCGTCCTCATCGGAATATTCGTTCTCCCAATCCGGCGGGTGGTCAAAATCGCGCGCGTTGTCATGGTAACCGTTTCTTTTACCGCCTTTGTTGTAGACTACCCTCATGTCCATGTCGTCTTTGTTGAACGCAGCTGGCATTGTTGCAGACGCTATGCACTTTGCGGACGTGGAAAATGAATAAGCGTTATCTGTAAACGATAAAAAGACATTATCATAATCAATACCTTATATATAATCAGCAATTTTCACAAAAATACACACGCAGTCTGACATATTACTAAGGATGTGCGAGTATTCGGATACTAGTAATCTTTACTAGTCTTACACTTAAATATTAACCGATTGCAACCAAAGTTTATTATGTAACAAGCGTTTTCACTGGTCCGTATTTTCAGTTGATACTAAGTTTAAGATTGTGAACTTTCGTTCCCATGGGCCATGACATTTCTTGCAGAGGCAGCAATTCTAGCATACCTTTCAGTTAAAAAAAAATATCGATCATGTTGTGGATTCGGGCGTAAAGAAAAATATGCATGTTTCCGGTTACCCGACCTACCCTAAAAATGCTCCAACCCTAGAACATTTTATTGAGTTTGTCAGATATTGCTTTGTTTTACTGATGTTTTTTTTCAGTAAGTAAATGTTTTTTGGTTAAAAAAGTGCTTAATGTTTAAGGATATTACTAATATGTTTTGCATGTTTATTCAGTTGTAGAATCTTCAAGTTGACCATTTAGTGAATAAAAAAATCCTTTCCTACCTACCCTAAATGTTTTGGTTATGTAACCTGAACAAACATATTTTTCCGCCTTAATAAGGTAAACACAAGTGAAAAACATAAAACAATGACATTGTTATTTATTGTTGACAATAACTGAAGACGTCGGATCCAAATAATTCAAATGAACATTCAACATTATACTATTAAAATCCACTATGAATATAGTAGTCAGTGATTTATTCTGAAACCTTAACATATAAACTGTATGTCACCAATTTCCAGCATCCATTTGCCATACACAGTATGCGCGGATGTCAATCGATAACGAGGTTCGCGGTTCGCAATGGGGGTCGTATTACTGGCATTATGGGAGAAAACATGTCAGTTTCAGGAAGGAATTTGTAACACTAGAAATGCCACCGAATATGCATGAAAGACAAAACACCGAATACTTGATTAAAATAGATGCCTAGGGTGATAGAAAAATACACTTACCATGAGCGCTCCATTGAATAAAATCCGCAGTTTATCCGGTTTTTCATCAGATTGTTGTCGCTTTATTGTAAAATTTGCAAATAAAAGCCATATGGGGAATGCAAACAGTGCTGTGACGTCATTTTCCGATACGGCAGACGACAAATGAATATTGGCACCGCTCGGTAAATAAGTAATCGATTTCATGGTTCCATCCTGCCTAATAAATCAAGTCGTTTTCATGGCTGATATTCGTAGTAACGAGTTCCAAAATAAAAGGGGCAAATCGACAATCGCATAAATGCGGAAAACTATTAAAACAAGAAAGTTACCTATTTTTATTTATATCAATTATTTTGTTTAAATGGTGACAATATATTGACGGAGTCGACAAGAAAAAAAATGTACCCAATGAATGTCGCACATGCGCGAAACGGTACATCATCTACATTTCATTCATATCGATTACACTACTACTAATTTTCCTGCGCCCGCGAAAGTGTCACCGATGACCATTGTTTATATAATAATAAAATACACGTTTGTCAGTCGTCTTTATATAACATGACAATCATATTTAATAATGCGTCAATAGTAATTATCTGTAAACGGACTTTGTTTTTGTAAATGTTATTGTCGACCTATCGTCGATACGCCCCTTTAATATACTACTTTGCTACTGCTACTTAAGCATTTCCGGTTGTTATATTTATTTCAGTAAAGCATGGCGGTTAATTGGTCAAAGAGAAATGCTCCGTATTTAACCTATGTATTGGGACACGTAGTTAAAAAGAGCTGTCGCAGTACCGAGCGCTCGATTATTCATACCGCTTTGTCATAGTTATGGGCCTTGGTCATTGACCTTACATAATGACCCCGAAGACATGTGTGAAATTTCGTTACGGATCCTATATCTAGCCAGTGTTCGTTATGGATCTGATATCTAGTCAGCGTTCGTTACGGATCTGATATCTAGCCAGTGTTCGTTACGGTTCTGATATCTAGTCAGTCATCGTTACGGATCTGATAAATAGTCAGTGTCAAAGCCGTCGCCGCCTGTCCGGATCAAGGCCGTACCACTTTTTTGGCCGATTTAAGTATTCGACCGGAACATTTTTAACTTCTTAATAGTGAATTTTTATCCGTTTTTAGACTGTTGGCGGAAGCCAACGATCTTTTGAGAGTGGAATTTCCAAACAGTTATCGCGGAAAACTACTTCTTTTCTTTGCAAGCTATTAGTCAGTAAATCGAAACCAGAATAGGTCCTTCTTCAAAACAGCGAAATTGCACACCCGTTTTATTAAATTGTAATTATTTCAGATGTGTGAAATATGTATTATAATGTGTATATCATGTAAAAAAAGTTAAATTAATTAAAAAAAAACAACACTTTAAACTAAAGACACCCCTACTTTTGCTATTTACATGTATGTAACCGAACTATTTACCGGAGTGTTCTGGAATAAGGCCACCAAATTAATGCGCTACATCGGTTATTTTTGACTCGTTGCGAAAGTTTTTGTTCTTGTTACCAATTCTCATTTTGAATATTTTTACAACAAATTACTGCAATTTATTAATTTTAAACTGTACTTTGGACAATAGAGAGCTGGCATCTTTTGATATATTTTCTACACCGGTCTAGCAGACCTGTGTGCTCACGCTCTAAGCATTATGGATATGCGCTACTTTCCAGCGTATCTCGCAATGGTTGAGGTCACAATACACTAAATAAATAAGTGATGTAGGGCTGTACTCTCTAAATAAGTCAACAAATTTAACTCGAAGACATGTTTTTAGGTTTATACACTTGCTTGATATTCTTTTTTGGAGATGTTGGTAGGGTAAGCATTGGTATGCACACATAAATCACTGATATGTTTTAAGATTGGAGACTACAGTATGACACTTGCGCTGAGGCGGGTTACATTCAACTAGAAAGTAGCAGCTAAAAAGATGTTGATAAAACAGTCAACTTTGTTTAGTGTCGACTTCTTTCTTACATAACACATGACAGACCCTTAAATCAATTCAGCTTAGAATGCTCTTTAAGAAAAGGTGTGGTTATGAGGGTCCCTATGTGCAAAATGTTACAATTATTTTTTTGTCAAAGTTATCGCTTTTACATTAAATTACATAAGGATAGGAATTAGTATATTGTAACCTAAACACAAAACAGGGAGCGGCACTAAAGGGACAATGTGTACATAAAATCACCATGTTACGGTGTGGTTTTATTGGCTGTAATAAGTTTCATGGAAAACATGCGATAAATATCATGATTTTAATATGCATTACGATTTTTACCGCGAAAAACCGCTTTTTCAAGTAAAAGAAAAACAGTACGGAAACCCGTCTTGTGCATCTTGCAGCACACTAAATCATGCTAAAACCAAAAATGAACACGTTTTCTACAATATTTATCTCTATTGCATTAAAGTATGTAAACATATGCTAGTATTTTGACTGATTTCTATGAATTAAGTACAAAATTTGACTCCGGCACCCCATATAATCAAAGCACTGAAAACAACGCAAGCCAGATTGCTTATCAGGCATCATTCTCAAATGCGTTTTCAAGCATTTCTACTTTGAGGATCGGTCTGAAATTTTGCATGCACATCAGAAATATGTTAATAATGATGTAGAATATTTTTTTTTGCGATATCAAAACTTTAAGTTGTCTTATAGGTCACAATACACTAAATAAATAAGTGATGTAGGGCTGTACTCTCTAAATAAATCAACAAGTTTAACTCGAAGACATGTTTTTAGGTTTAGACACTTGCTTTCATATTCTTTTTTGGAGATGTTGGTAGGATAAGCATTGGTATGCACACATAAATCACTGATATGTTTTAAGATTGGAGACTACAATTTGACACTTGCGCTGAGGCGGGTTACATTCAACTAGAAAGTAGCCGCTAAAAAGATGTTGATAAAACAGTCAACTTTGTTTAGTGTCGAGTTATTTCTTACATAACACATGACATACCCTTTTTATTGCTTAAATCAATTCAGCTTCGAATGCTCTTTAAGATGAGTATGGTTATGAGGGTCCCTATGTGCAAAATGTTACATTGATTTTTGGTCAAATTTATCGCTTTTACATTAAATTACATAAGGATAGGAACTAGTATATTGTAACCTTGATTAATGTTAACATCGCTTTGAGGTTAGATACCAGTAAATCAATGTGTTTCCCTCCGTGTTACATTCGAAATATTGCCTATACTAGAGTTCCTTTTATTCTTATGCTATGAAAAACATTAAGCAATGTCAGACATGCCTTTTGTGGTTATTTCTAATACCCTCAGTGTGTTTAGAACATTTGGTGCATTTCTTTGGACGCTAACTTTATAGATGAGCTTTTGGGGTGTGTTTACTGTGGCATGGGGCTTTTGTCGAATTATAACTGCCGAAACCCTAGTTTCTACCGGTGTCTGCATTCAGGTGAGACGCATTTTCTTAGAACATGCCATATATTTTAATTGCAATTTTTGAATGAGGAAAGAATCATCTTTAAACTAACAGTAAGCTTGCACAAACTGAAATCTGAAAGTTCGCCGTTTAATAATGGGACCCTATGGGAATTGGATTTACTGGCATCTAATTTTTACACAAAACAAAAGTGAAAGTAGCTTTTTATAATAAACACGCTAAACAGCGTTAAACGCGAACTACTGGTCTTTTATTTAACATAAATATATTCTACTATCAGTATTAACTTAATATTAGACTGATTAATGGTATCAATAAAATAATTTCATGAAACAACTTTCATACGCGGGATTACTTCTTGCATGCACATTTCGCCGTTTGGGGCCAAATAATGCGGTTACAAACAGAGGTTTGGCGTGTGACGTCATCCTTGGTGTATAGAATGCAGATAAATACATAAACATGTTTATTTATAGATCTTTGGCTAAGAAGCACTAACAATCGATGCACCTAACTACTACGCTTTATCGGTCATTCTGGCCCATTGCAGATTGACTTGTTAACTGGCATGTATATAATTCCATTTGCACAACATAATTAGCTCGAACAAAATATTGTTTCGTGTATTACAAATTAGTTTTCATTAAGATGTCGAATAGTATTCAATAAGAAGCCAAATTATTAAGTTTAAAGGTGGGTTATCGAACTCCATTTTCACAAATGTGTCCTTTTAGCAAAAATGCACTCATAATTCACATTTAGTTTCTTTTGTCGCAAACAGTCTTTCTTCGCAGTCAGCGTTTTCATTATTCCTTATTTGCATGTCATCAACATCAATAAACGGGGTTGTTTTCACAACCTGGCAATAAAACAGCCCCGACTCCTGACTGTCCGTAAAATCAAGGTAACAGATAAAATCAGTATCCTTAAATGATCGATGCACTATCTGGGCAATAACTTTGTCAATGAACAAGAGTTATCGTTCTTGCCAATTAAGCCCACAGTGGTAGTGGCACACGGCGTCGTTGCGAAATAATAAAGATGCGATTCTCCGTCAAGTGGTATCGAGAGTTGTGAATAAAATTATTTACTGGCATTAATTGACACCGATGTGGCTTCGAAAACAATATGTGTATAAATAAAGCGCAATATCCCGCAATTTCATATTAAATGTAATTCTTGCGACTCGATCAAAGTTGATTTAGTTAGATTAATTTTCATTGTACATCTATAAGTACATGAATGAAATAAAACATGGCCTGTAGCACTGTTCCTTCGGAACCAAGTCAGCAAAAAACATTAAAGTTTCCAAAACGAACTTTTTTTTCAGAAAAATCTCGTTCAGAGATGTTTTCAAGGTAACTGGTTCGAATCCCGGCCGTGGCTTCATTATGATGAAAGGCGTGATCTCGCGTTCTGTCGTGTATTTATGGCAGCTCAGAGAGAAGGCAAGCTCTCCGCTTCCAAGTCGAAAGGCGTTCTTGGTACCGGGCTTCTCTATCTGGAAAGACGCGACCGTGGGCTTCAAAAATCACGAACTGCCACCGAGAGTCTACGATGGTCAATATGATGGTTAAATTTGAGATTGGTCATTCACATATTCGATGTTTGAAATTAAAGCAATCAACAGCATTGTGAAGCGCAACAGCAAACCAGTCGTGTAACTCAACCACTTTTGAAACAAGAGCTGTCGGAGGACAGCGCGCTCGACTTTTCATGAGCTTGTCAGAGTTACTGGCCTTTTTTTTTTCTTAAACAAGAAATATGGAAATTCCACGAAACCCAACATTTTCATACGAAATGCATTAAGTCAGCACATCAATAAAATTTTTAGTAATTGTGAACTTGACCTTGACCCGACCAACCCCATATGCAATCCCAAGCGAGGTCTCGAAATAAGGTATCTATTTATTGTCATTAAAAATCTCAATGTCTTCTCAAGCTAATGAGCGTAAACTGTTTGTCTGTTTTAGTAACGGTGACATTGACCCCACCTACCCCATATGCAATCCCAAGCGAGGTCTAGATATAAGATATCAGTGTATGATGTTTCATTCAAATATCTCAATGTGTTCTCAAGCTAATGAGAGGAAACCATGTTTTTTATTTTTAGTAACGGTGACCTCGACCTTGACCCCACCCACCCTATATGCAATCCCATGCGCGGTCTCGATATAAGTTATCTATTAAGTTTCATTAATATATCTCAATGCATGATCAAGTTATTGAGCGGAAACCGTTTTTCTATTTTTAGTAAAAGTGACGACGATGACGCCGAACACACGGTAACTGCCGAAAAGCAGGAGAGCTTCATATAAAATAAGCCTAAAATCAGCTAGCAATAAGGGTTAAAAATAGTCTCAGATATTATGGAAAACGCTCCCATAGGGACCCCTCTAGAACTTGATTTTTAAATGCTCGTTGGCCGGACCACTTTTTAAATGGCGGCGACGGGCCCGAGTCTTCGTTACGTATCTGATATCTAGCCAGTGTTCGTTACGGATCTGATATCTAGTCAGTGTTCGATACTCAAGTACGATAAGAGCAATTATGCCGAAAACCAAACTAGACCTTTCTTTTATGGCTACTAACACTTCCCTAAAGTTTCATAATGATTGCACAAAAACTTCTCAAGTTATTGTCGGCACAAACTAAACGGGACGCTGCCGCCGCCACAGCCAAAGTAACCCCTATATGTTGCTTCTTCAGGCGACACAGAATAAATTGGTTTGACTGTTATTTAATAGTTTTCTTGTTTGGTTGCCCACCTCTCACATTTGAAATACTTTGGAATATAAAAGAAAATATAACGTTATTTCCTTTATACCATTAGTAGAAATAATAATTAAAGTATGCATGTACGATCCTTCACATCAAATATTTTCAACAAATGCAGATAAAAGTGACAATAAAACTTGAAAGCAAACAGAAAAACATACTGACGAAGGAAACACTTCCATATGGAATAAATCAACAAGTACTAGTGTCGCGTTTTCGCTTCGTTTATTAGTGTTGTGTAACCTAAAACAACTGTCAAGTCAACGTATATACATGTATTTGAGTTTCCGCATGTACAGACAAAAACTAATCGGTGATTAAAAACTGGCTTATTGTGCGTTAAAAAGCTATGTTTGTTCGTAACGTTTATTCCATTTTAAATAGAAATATGTTAATTAACTTTATTTGGTTGATTGTATTATGCCACTATATCTGTTTTAAGATCGTACATACACACTTAACAATGACGAGCTTTGATGCGAAATGTTGTAATGGAAAGCACGCTGTGACACCGCAATATGCCTATGGCAGCCTCACCTACTCGATTGAAAGGGAAGCAACTATTACAAGTTGTTGCAAGCGCAAATAACTTCCCTTGATGAAGCGTTATCCAATGAACAATTTGAATTAAGCTCCGAAAACACGCCAGCCCGTTAAGAAAGATCGCGCACTGCAAACGGATTGCCCCATAGACTAGACGAATAATAAAGCTCATCGAACGAACGTGTACAAAATCAAAATCGTTATTCTTTTTATAAACTTCGTTTCGTTTCCGAATATGACGTTCGATACTTGTAATACATTATTATGTATTATTTGCTATAAACATGTACATGTTTAATGCAATAAAGTTGAATGAATGAATGAACTTGTAATACATTATTATTACGACTCATTAAAATGCACGTTATTTTCCAAAACAGTAATAAATCGATTTTGCTAAGTCTCACGTCAATGTTTTATAAATGCATATATGAACATACAGAATTCTGAAAATACTGGAATCAGGTTTTCTAAATACTGAACAGGTCGTTTTTATGAGTTTACGTTTAACAGAAATGTCAAAATACTGAAATCTGTGAAAATACTGAAAACACTTCCATTCATAATACGTTGTCTTCTCGTGGTGTTTTTCTTCAATATGCAGTATTGCATTATTGGAATACAAAATACTTTCACATAAGCAATGCTCTTGGCAATGATATATCCACGGTTACATGTTTTCTTAAAATCCCTCGAACACACTTTATACTCTACCCTAAATCATGGTGGCTACCGAATGTTCGAAGTAAAATTGCTCGAGGTTTCCCTGACCGGAATTTGATTTTCTCTAACCTTTTTGTCAATTTACCTGTACAATTAGTACATAGTGGTGACAGTGTAGACACTTATACGGCCACATCATCCATTTTTAGAAATTTAACATTTTGGAAATGTTAACTGTTGAATAAACAGTTTTTCAACAATAAAAACTTTTGTGTAGAATATACACAAAAGTTTTTTATTGTTGAAATTTTTTAATATTTAATAATTCACTTTTACTCTTTACAATGTTTCTATCTCTTTCCAGGGCTCGAAATTAACTTTCTTAGCTTATTTTTGCGAGTGACTTACATTTCAACTGGCAAAATTTAGCAAAATCAACTAAATGCCCTAATTATTGTTGAAATGTGTAATATTAACTTTAAACTGAATTTAAAGGCATGCAAAAAACGAAATCGACATTTTTGTTTAAACTGCAGCTGCACATTTCACCAAGGGAACGACTGTTACGTTTTTTTTTTAACTTGCCTGTTGAAAATGTGTACCAATCTCCGCAGTAGTCTGGACGGCCCAATTCTATGACGGACCAGTCATATACGGTCCATATCATTGACAAACCAGACGACCCGAACTTCATCAGTTGTTCGTTCAGTTTGTGAGTTTTATAGTTTTGTTCACGATATATTTGTGCAAGTGTGTGACGACGACTATGTGACGACGACCAAAAATATTTTATAGTAAAAGTTTATACAATAAACAGCTGTTACACTCCGTTCAGTTATTAACATAAAAATTTAAATTTTAACATAACAATATACCCACATAAACAAATTGAAGAAAAAATATTTCGGTTTGACACTTGTAACTTGGTTAACCAAAACGTGTGTCCTGTTGGACTTTATGCGAACAGTTTAACATCTGACCAGTTTGACTCTGGGCTGTTTTTGCCAGCTCCCTTCATCGTTATCTCCCTTCGCAAAACAGGTGCGAGAATTGTGTTCAAGTCGGGTTACGATGTATTCTGAATGAAGATTCTTATTGTTACGTTCATATATTTTTCGCTCGCATTTTTTGCGACCAGCAGAAAAAATTACTCGCAAAACAGATTTTTTACTTGCATTTTGCGAGTGCTAAATTCGAGCCCCGACTTTTCCCGAAAATGTTAACACTTTCAAAATCTCTTATTTTTCCACACAGCGAATATCGGTTTACCCAGATAGATGCACAAAAGAACAATGCACGTGTGTAGTTTTTCTCTTTATTTACAGCGATCACAAGTCTATTGTTTCAACTTCTTGCTGGAGATCTGGGCGGCGATTCTGTCCAGGTCACGGCGACCCTGGGAGGTCAACTTCCGGCCCCTGAAAATACAGCACACGTCACTTAAGCTATGTACAATTAATTACTAGGGATGGCAACGAAAACAAGAACGCCATTCGAATATTCGATTTCAGTATTCGAATATTTGGTCTTTTGACAATGTTCATGTCATCAGCACAAGATCTTATTTCATCATCATCATGGGTGTCATATAGTCTTCATTATAATGACTATCATCAATATTATCATTAAAATCAGCGTTTTCATAGTTACAATAATAATATTTGTCCTAACAAGAGGGCCCTAGGACGCTCACCTGAGACCTTGTAACCCAATTGGAATTTGCATCCCTGAGGCGTGGCTTATTTTTTATCCCAGGGGCATATGTTGAAGAACTTGAACCTTGCGCCTTGCGGTTTCAGGTAAAGATTTTCTAAATCATTTTGCTATTTAAGTCTATATCAACCATTTGACCCCTCGGGGGGTGGCCAGATTTGACCCCAGGGGCATAATTTGAACAATCCTTCGAGAGGACCACTATGCAATGTTACCTACCAAATATAGGAAAGCTGTGGGCCTTGCGGTTTCAGGTAAAGATTGTTTGCTATTTAAGTCTATATAAACCAAGTGACCCCTCGGGAGTGGCCAGATTTTGACCCCAGGGGCATAATTTGAACAATCTTTGGAGAGGACCACTATGCAATGTTACGTAACAAATATAGGAAAGCTGTGGGCCTTGCCGTTTGAGAGGAGATTTTTAAAGTCATTTTGGTATTTAAGTCTATATAAACCATTTGACACCCCCCCCCAGACATGACCAGTTTTGACCCCAGGGGCATAATTTGAACACTCTTTCTAGAGGACCACTATACAATGTTACATACCAAATATGAAACCTCCAGGCCTTGCGATTTCAGAGAAGAATTTTAAAGTCATTTTGCTATGTAAGTCTATATTAACCATGTGACCAATGGGATGTGGTCTGTTTTGACCCATGGGGCATAATTTGAACAATCTTTGTAGAGTACCACTATAGGATGTTAAATACCAAATACAAAACCTCTGGGCCTGCGGTTTCAGAGAAGATTTTAAGACACTTTGCTATAAGTTTATATAAACCATGTGACCCCCCTGGGCATGGCCAGTTTTCACCCCAGGGGCATAATTTGAACAATCTTTGTAGAGGACCACTATCGGATGTTACATACCAAATATGAAACCTCTGGGCCTTGTGGTTTCAGAGGAGGAAATGTTAAAAGTCATTTTGCTATATATTCTATATAAACCATGTGACCCCTGGGGTGTGGCCCGTTTTGATCCCAGGGGCATAATTTGAACAAACTTTGTAGAGGACCACTATAGGATGTTACATACCAAATATGAAACCTCTGGGCCTTGTGGTTTCAGAGGAGGAGATTTTAAAAGTCATTTTGCTATATATTCTATATAAACCATGTGACCCCTGGGGTGTGGCCCGTTTTGATCCCAGGGGCATAATTTGAACAAACTCTGTAAAGGACCACTAAAGAATGTTACAAACCAAATATGAAACCTCTGGGCCATGCAATTTCAGAGAAGAAGATTTTAAGTAATTTTGCTATATATTCTATATAAACCATGAGACCCCCGGGGCGTGGCCCGTTTTGACCCCAGGGGCATAATTTAAACAATCTTTGTAGAGGACCACTATAGGATGTTATATACCAAATATGAAACCTCTGGGTCTTGTGGTTTCAGAGGAGAAGCGTCTTTAAGTCATTTTGCTATATATTCTATATAAACCATGTGACCCCCCCCCGCGCGTGGCCCGTTTGACTCCAGGGGCATAATATGAACAAACTTTGTAAAGGACCACTAAAGAATGTTACATACCAAATATGAAACCTCTGTGCCTTGCGGTTTCAGATAAGATTTTTAAAGTCGTTTTGCTATACATTCTATATAAAACATTGGACCTCTGGGGCGTGGCCAGTTTTGACCCCAGGGGCATAATTTGAACAATCTTTGTAGAGGACCACTATAGGATGTTACATACCAAATATGAAACCTCTGGTCCTTGTGGTTTCAGAGGAGATGAGTTTTAAAATCATTTTGCTATATTTTCTTTATAAACCATGTGACCCCCGGGGCGTAGCCCAGTTTGACCCCAGGGGCATAATTTGAACAATCTTTGTAGAGGACCTCTAGAGGATAGTCACATATCAAATATGAAAGCTCTGAGCCTTGCGGTTTCATAGATTTTTAAAGTTTTCACTTTTTAAATCTATTTTTAGCTCTGGTGACCTACATATTCAGCGGACCGGAAAGATTTAAACAACTTTGAAAGAGGTCCACCCAAGGAATCATTCCTGTGAAGTTTGGTGAAAATCTGCCAGGCGGTTTAGGAGGAGATGTTGTTTGAATGAAAAGTTGACAACGCACACACGACGGACAACGGGCGAACACAAAAGCTCACCATGAGCACTTAGTGCTCAGGTGAGCTAATAAAAACAGAAGAATCAACATCAGAGATTGTTCATTGCGATTTTATAATAGCCATGTGGTTGTTTTGAAGATGCAATATATAGAGGATGTTTGTTTGGTTTCGGTGTGATAACTGAAAAGGGAGACAATATTTTCACGAGTGAAAATATATAAAAATGTCTCCTTTCAAGTGATAGCATAACGTTTATCACACCGAAAACTAATTTTATTTTTATTTTATGCTATAGAGTAGTTTTTTTTCATTTAACAAAAGTAGTCCAGCACAGTGAGCGATATAGGGATATATCTCACTGATATTTTCCTATATTTGACTACTTAGCATAAAATAAATAAATGTATTGATGGATGCATTTGTAAACTTAGGAATATACAATGTAATATATTTGTGTCCAACACAGCTGACAGTATCCTCATTTTTTTAGAAGACAATCAAGTCCTAGTTTTCTGATACAACAAATCTCTTCTTTTGGTCAATTGCCTCACAGATGTCACATGTCCACACTGAAGCTTGTGTCAGCTAGAATGGTGCCAATTGTTATGAATTAGGAGCGAAAATTGTTTATTTTACAAAAAATACTTCAAAATATTTTCCTCACAAGGTGTAAAAGATGCTTCAACTTCAAATATTTTCTGAAATTTTAGAAGCCAATACGACATTTTAATAGCCAATGTCTATATTGGCTACTGATGGCGCTAGTGGCTGTTCAGCTAGCCACCTACCCGTTTGTATCCTTCTCCACGAGTTTCAGAATCTCGAGTGCCTGGAGGATTCTGCGTGCAATGGAGCCGATGCCTCGGCAGAAATGGGGTGGGGCGGTACCGCGTCTCTGGCGACCTGGGGTGGAACACAAGAAAGACATCAAATCATTGAATACATGAATGACAAGTTACAAATGAGATCGGATCCATGAATGGTAAGTAAGAAATGGTATCGGATACATGAATGCTAAGTTACAAATGACACCCTTGGGTAAATTAACAAGTTAGAACTTTGATATGTTCAGTCTGTTGGTAACTTGGTTTATAAACCACAAGTTAGAAATGATATCCATCCTTGGTTTAATGAATAACTAGTGAGAACTCGGATCCTTGGTAAATGACCATGTTAGAACCGAGATCCTTTGGTAAATGAACAAGTTAGAACTGAGATCCTTTGATAAATTAACACAAGTTAGAACTGAGATCTTTTGGTAAATGAAAGACAGGCAAGAACTTGGATCCTTTGGTAAAATATACAAGTTAGAACTGAGATCCTTTGGTAAATGGACAAGTTAGAACTGAGATCCTTTGGTAAATGAACAAGTTAGAACTGAGATCCTTTGATAAATGAACACAAGTTAGAACTGAGATCTTTTGGTAAATGAAAGACAGGTAAGAACTTGGATCCTTTGGTAAAAAAACAAGTTAGAACTGAGATCCTTTGGTAAATGAACAAGTTAAAACTGAGATCCTTTGGTAAATGATGACAGGTAAGAACTAGGATCCTTTGGTAAAATTACCACTAGTTTGAAATCAGATCCTTAGATTTAAGAATCCTAAGTTAGAAATTAGATCATTGGTTCATAAGCACAAGTTTGAAATCAGATCCTAAGGCTCATGAACCCAAAGTTGGAAATGAGATCATTGCATTCACGAAAGCAGAGTTAGAAATCAGATCCTTGGGTTGCATATTTAAACTAGTAAATAGATATATATCAACATGTTTGAATTAGTCTACCATGAATTGTTATCCTTCACATTATATTGGTCAAAGTAGTATGTGGATGCACAATATATCAGGGTTACTGGCATCAGCATTAAATCAGTTATATGTACCCTCAGCTTTGTGTCAAGACAGGGTGATCATCATCTGCCAATATTTCCTGGAAATGTGCACATACTCATCACAGATAAAACATGAAAGGAGTCCAGAGTTGAAAAATATTTCACTTTTGTAGAATCAATTCATTAATAATATATAAGGTTAAAGCTTATTCAGTCTTCAAGATTAAATGAAGAACTTTAAGAATGCAATAACATTTTTTATTATATACCTATTTTTATCCTCCAATCTGCAGTCTTCTTTCATACAACGAGACAATATTTCAGTCTATTGGACGCAGTATTTTCCAAATTTGACGGCCCGAGATTAATGACATGATAATGTCAGAGAACTCCGAAAGTGTTCGAATTGTAAACATTCATAGTTTAATGCACAAAGTATGTGCTTATATGCAAACGATACGATATAAATAGGTATATAATAAACAGGTTTAACTCCGTTGTGTATAATAAGGTTATACATTTGGATTCGTACACAACATTCATCCGCTGCGCACAAATACATGTATTATTACCGGAATGTGGATATAGGTCTGAATCATTTCAGTGTATTTTGATATACCAAATGACGCTTTGTGTGGGTATAAAATAGCTCTAGTTCTATTGAAACAGTTTATGATCATAAACCCGTAGCCAACCCATTCATATATGAAGACCGACCCAAGGAAAAAAACCTGTTCATTCCCAAATATGCAGAGAACAAATGTCGCTTATTTTAATTTATAAATTATTCTACATAAAGAATGCTGAATTTTTTTTGTCATGGTCAATATCAAATTTGGTTCATATTTACAGCATTCTTAGAATTAAGCATTTTCAATAATATCCTTTATTCTTACGTCCAGAATGGGCTGTGGAGTCACTGCTTGTGTGCAGGTGATTTAATATTTATACGACACAGTATTAAAGCGAAAGGAAAGAGGTACGTGTGATCATTAAATAATCCAAGTTAAGATCTGAATGGCAAGCACTCTTGTGAACACTAGGGATTATGTGAACACAAGGGATTCTGTGAACACGACTAGCGATTCTGTGAACACGACTAGCGATTCTGTGAACACTACTAGCGATTCCGTGAACACGACTAGCGATTCTGTGAACACATAAGTATTCTGTGAACACTACTAGCGATACTGTGAACACGACTAGTGATTCTGTGAACACTACTAGCAATACTGTGAACACTAGGGATTCTGTGAACACGACTAGCGATTCTGTGAACACTTAAGGATTCTGTGAACACTACTAGCGATACTGTGAACACTACTAGCGATTCTGTGAACAATGGAGATTATGTGAACACTAGGGATTCTGTGAACACTAGGGATTCTATGCACATTAGGGATTCTGTGAACACTATGGATTCTGTGAACAATGGAGATTCTGTAAATACTAGGGATTCTGTGGACAGTAGGGATTCTATGAACACTAGGGATTCTGTAAACACAGGGATTCTGTGAACACTACTAGCTATTCTGTGAACACAACTAGCGATTCCGTGAACACGACTAGCGATACTGTGAACACTACTAGCGATACTGTGAACACTACTAGCGATTCTGTGAACACTAGGGATTCTATGCACATTAGGGATTCTGTGAACACTATGGATTCTGTGAACAATGGAGATTCTGTAAATACTAGGGATTCTGTGGACAGTAGGGATTCTATGAACACTAGGGATTCTGTAAACACATAGGGATTCTGTGAACACTACTAGCGATTCTGTGAACACTAGGGGTTCTGTTAACCAGGATTGTCATTATCAAAGGAAACAAGCGATTTTTATCTAAATGTAAACGATTTGGCCAGGGGTCTAGGGAGCCCCACTGTGATATGTTTGTCTGTTTAGTTTTTTGCCGTTTTAAACAGTATTTCAGTCATATCACTGCGGCCAGTTAACCTACTCACACTTTTCTTGGGCAAGCTTTGCCGATCTTAGCGGTTTACCAGTACTGAGTGCACATACTTATGCCAGTAACTGACAACTGCTCTACTTGAATCAGAGGTAGGGGGAGAGTGGCTGCAGAATTAATTCATGACCAATCCCCACACAAGTTATGTGGCCGGGCTCGGGTTCGAACTCACGATCCCCGGATTGACAGTCCAGTGCTCTACCAACTGAGCTAGCCTGGCCCGGTCCCATATAACAGTTCGCAATTTCAAACTTCCTGTAAAAAACAACAGATTTTCTCACGATTTTGATTTGATCGGCAATCGGTTAATAATGACAACCCTGTGTTAACACTATGGATTCTGTGCACACTATGGATTCTGTGAACAGTATGGATTCTGTGAACACTATGGATTCTGTGCACACTATGGATTCTGTGCACACTGTGGATTCTGTGCACACTATGGATTCTGTGCACACTATGGATTCTGTGCACACTATGGATTCTGTGCACACTATGGATTCTGTGAACACAATGGATTCTGTGCACACTATGGATTCTGTGAACACTATGGATTCTGTGAACACTATGGATTCTGTGCACACTATGGATTCTGTGCACACTATGGATTCTGTGAACACTATGGATTCTGTGAACACTATGGACTATAAACTAAGACTACAAACCTCCGTAGATCTTCTCAAAGGAGCCAATGCCAGCCGGTGCTCTGATGTACAAGTGTCGGCAGATGGAGGCTGAAACAAAACACATACTCTTGTTACAGAAACATTTACATGATGTCCATTGTCTTAAAGATTCAACACTTAACACAACAGATTTTTTTAATGCAAGTAAGTGAATTGCAGTTTGCAGACACACCATGCACTCATCAAAATTAGCAATTGGCCAAGCAAGCACCAGTTCTAATATTTTTAATTATGGACAAAGTGAATGCTACAAGCAACAACATCAACTGAAAATCTAAGCAAGCCCATCCCAGAATTAACCAGTGCATGGCTTGTGCAAATTTCTATCAATGAAGACAGAGCAGAATACCCATTTTTAACAATTAGAAAGCAGCTAACACAAACACAAGAATGTTTGTGAATGCAGGCAAGTTAAGTGAAGACATCGGCGAACAAGCATTGGTCATGTACGTGACACATCATCTCGGCATACAGAATAATAATCTGCAGTAATATGAAAATCCTTACAGGCTTTAAGAAGTTTTGGAATGGAAACAAAATATGGACGAACAGATATACAGATGCAATCATGAATGTACGAACTGAAAGACCAACATGTGTCAGTGTGGAGCCTAGATCGCCCCAACTTTGCCACAAAGTGGGGGTGGGATTATAATAACACACTTAGTCTTATTGTTGACCAGTACATCAGTATCGCCGAGCCAGGATCAGAATTAAATCAGTTACTTAGCTCTCACTGTTGTGTGTCAAGACTGATCTATCATCATCTGGCTGGGCTTATACAATACACTGGGCAAATCAAGTTGGTTTGTTTTTGTTTGTTTGGATTTTTCGCCGTATTCAACAGTTGTTCAGTCATATAAAGGCGGTCAGTTAACCTACTCACAATGTTCCTGGGTAAGCTGGTTTACCAGTACTAAGTGCACATACTTATGCCAATAACTGACAACTGCCCTACTTGAATCAGAGGTAGGGTAGAATGGCCGTAGAAATAATTTCATGACCAATCCCCACACCAGTTATGTGGCCAGGCTGGGAATCAAACCTGTGATCCTCGGATTTGTAGTCCAGCGCTCTACCAAATGAGCTAGCCAGCCCGGCATGGGTAAATCAAGAAGGCCATAGATATATGATGGGTTTTATAGGCATTTTCCCATTAATTTTGTGTTTTCCTTCTACAGAAGTCTACTGACATATTATCTCCTGCAATATTTATATTATATATTTATATTAAGAACAAGGGACCATCAGTGAAATCTTCAATTCTAATGATACAAGTAAAAACTGTGACAACAAAAACAACTGAACCACATACCGAAGGGCAATGGTCTTTAGATTTTTTTAAGCTATGTCAGCCCTACCAGCAGCCAAAATAGACACTGGCTACTAAAATTTCCAATTTGCTACTAAACTTAAAACTATTTCAAAATGAAGGCAGAAGCATATATGGATGAAAGTATTTCTAAAATAACGCATATGATCTTTGCAAAATCCAACTGTTTGGCTAGTAATTCATATTTCTGATTCATATTGCCAACATAGATAAGGTCTGGATAAATCAGATTTCATTGCTTTTTACACTGGCCTATAAGTTAAAACTGATGACAATCAATATTTTATTTACTTCTCTGTAGTTTTCTCAATTTCAAGCTAATGCTGGCCACATTCCATTCAGACTCATTAAATCAGTTTTTACTCGCACTGACAATAGAGAAGGAGTGATCATCATTATGGAAGGGCCAAAATGAATACACTGATCATTCTACACATGAACAAATGCACATACACGACTTCAAAGTTACAACGGAAGTGGGGAAAGATCTAGGATCTAACAAGGTACAGGAAACTGCTAAAAAGGAGCAGAGTGAAAAGCCAGTCCAGTTAGTTGACATGTTCTAACAGTTTGCTAAATCCAGGGTTTTTATGAGTCTAATGCCTGTGATTTAGGTTTAAAACCATGGTCTATTCATTTGTCAGTGGATATTTGCAAAAATACATTGAATTTTAACATATATTCAACATTTCTGTGTTGACCAGCCCACAAGTGCAGCAGGGGGGAACCAAAAAGGAGCAGGGTGCAGCAGGAGGGAACCAAAAAGGAGCAGGGTGCAGCAGGAGGGAACCAAAAAGGAACAGGGTGCAGCAGGGGGGAACCAAAAAGGAGCAGGGTGCAGCAGGAGGGAACCAAAAAGGAGCAGGGTGCAGCAAAAAGGAACCAAAAAGGAGCAGGGTGCAGCAGGGGAGAACCAAAAACGAGCGGGTGCAACAAAAGGGAACCAAAAAGGAGCAGGGTGCAGCAAAAGGGAACCAAAAAGCAGCAGGGTGCAGCAAAAGGGAAATCATATTCATGGGCAAATCCACTGTTTTAATTTTTAAAATGTATGACACTGTATCAGGGGGAGTAAAATCGCTGCATGCTGTACCCTACGCCTTTCTGCTTTTTGCTGCCGACCCTCTGAGCTGGTCAGTAGAGGAAAGTTGATTATCTTTCAAAACGGCAAATGCATTTCTTTGGCTAATCAATGATGACTTGTGATGTTGCCAAAATTGTATTGGCTAAGGTAGAAATAACAATAATTGCTGCATATATGGGTGTAAATTATTGTTTATTCTATTTGTTACAATTAACCATGGAGCCAATACCGAGCATTTAGTTTTTCAAACTTTGCCATTTTATAAAGCTTATTTTTCACAATCTGGAAGACCCCGGGGTCTTCAAACCTTGACTACTGTGCAAGTATTCCTTGTCAGACTCATTAAATCAGATTTCACTCTCATTGTTCCTCGAGGAAGAACTGATCATCACACTAGGAATACTTACAAAACCAGACCCTTACAACTTCACGAACACTGACACACTATTCCAGGTAATGAACAATTCATATGATAACCATATGCTATCAAATGAAACCGATATTTTAGATTTCAACTCTCAAATGATTAAGATAATGTGTGTTTTTTTAACAATTATCCATACGAACCTGTAGTCTTATAATTACTTAGCTATGCCCAGCGAGTCTATGTTTAGAAAGCAAAAATAGTTTCTGCTTATTAAAACAGTGGAGTATCATCAATGACCTAGGATCAGTAAAGGTACAGGTTCGGGGTGCTGCTGTAATGTAGTATGAGTCGACAGAGGTGGGCTTATTGTTTGAACTCTGGATTTTATCCATAAACATACAAGTCATGGCATGAGGCACAACTTAAAACTCACATTTCTTGTGTTTTACGGATCTCACTAATCAATTGGGCATTTTTTCATTCAGAATGGGAAAAATCACTATTGTTTTACTGGGAATGTGTCAGTGTGTCCTTCTAAAAGACCCTGCCGAAGACATACCAGTGTTTTGGTGTTTTTTTTCACCTTGGGGGAAAGGTGGTCGGGCCCTTCTGACGGGGAATTTTACGGCAAAACGGGAATTGTTTTTGTAGAAAAGCATTATAAAATGTGTCCGTTGTACTTTGTTTTAAAACATTCATCAATCGTTTTGCTACAAATGATAACTTAGATCATGCACAACTTGGTTTGAAAAAAAATATGCTGGGATAGTTTACGAAAATTCCTCGATCTTAGTCAATTTTTGTCAGATTTTTGTCAATTTGTCAAATTTTTTTTTTCGAAATAAAGCTAACATTCTTAGGGGAATTTTAAGGTAGATTTAGGTGAAAAATATATACTTTTTAAGCAAGGGAATGGGACCGAATTTCAGCCCCAAACTGGCCCTATAAAAACACTTAAGACATACGAAAGAATCCCTGGAAAATATGACAGGTTACATGCTACACAACATGGCTATGTACCTGCTCGGATGAAGTACCAGTCTGGGTCGTACGGGGCCAGCTCCTTGTACCTGCCGGTCTTCATGAAGTCTGTCCACTCGGGAACCTTCATCTTGCCGGATCTGAAACCAACAATACATAGCCAGAACCAGGGTTAGAAATTGCCCATAAAAAACACTCAAATTATTTTGTGAGTTACTTTTGTGTCAACTACTACCGTGTTTTTTTCAAGGCTCTCTGAAACCACAAGGCTTGGAACTTTCATATTTTGAAAAACAAAATGACCAAAATCGGACAAAAATTGACTAAGACAGAGGAATTTTCGTAAATAAATCCCAGCTATTTTTCATCAAACCAAGTGTGTGCATAATCTTAGTTATCATTTGTAGCTAATCAATTAATGAAAGTTTTAAAACAAAGTAGAACATAAACATTTCATAATGCTTTTCTAAAAAAAAATTCCCCTTTTGCCGTAAAATTCCCCATCTGAAGGGCCCCGCCACCTTTCCCCCAAAGGTGAAAAGACACTGTACTAGCAAAATGACAAAATTAACTCGCATAAACACATTCGTTGCAGGTAAAATGATGAATATATTACCCAAAATATATACCAATGTCGTCTAATGTTTCATTTTATTTTTTAACTTTCCAAGAATAACAAGGTGTTCCCTTTCTCCATAACATAGCACATGCTAGATGTACTGTTGACCAAGCATATTATTTAAATTTGCAATTATTGGTGTCTTTTTAACTCGCAAAATGTTTGGATAAAACTATTTCCTCGCTTTTTAACTACCATTTTTCAGACTATGGGAGTCCCAATGTGACAAGTATTTGTATTAGCTATCAAATTACATCCATCAATAGAAAATACTATGTTTACAGTTATAGCCTTAAAATAACACAATGCACGGATGGCAAAATCTTGCCATACATCTCAGTGACAGTTTTTGACAAAATGTGTAATGTTTGCGAGTTGTCTGTCAAGTAATTTTTTAGTAAAAAGTTGGCAGAATACAAACTTCTTCAAAAAGGCTGCGAAAGCCCGGATGAACTCGTGGGAACCAACGTCTTTCACAGAGATACCCATCTGAAAAAAAAGTAAATATTTATAACAGCTACTTATGGACAGGGTCATTTTTTTTAAGGGCCAATTTGGGGCCGAAATTCAGCCCGATTCCCCTGCTAAAAAAGTATGTATTTCCCCCTATATTTGCCTTTAAATTCCCCTCAGAGGGTAAGCTTTATTTTGAAAAAAATTTAAACAAAATCGGACCAAAATTGACTAAGATAGAGGCATTTTCGTAAACAATCTCAGCAAATATTCATCAAACCAAGTAAGTGCATAATCTAAGCAAAGCAATTGATTAATGTTTTATAACCAAGTAGAATATAAACATCTAATAAAAAATTCCCCTTTTGCCGTAAAATTCCCCATCTGAAGGGCCCCGCCACCTTTCCCCTTCAGGCGAAAAAAAACACTGAGGGTTGAACATTTTCTTTAAAAAGTGGTATTTTACTGCACAGTGCTGAAAAGAATAAAAAAACTTCACATATAAAGCTTTGAATAGAGTATCAGGGCTTCCCTTTGACACGAGCTCCCGGGTTTTGACGCGTGGAAATTTCAAAATACGCTTGTTTGACTCGCGAGGTAATTACTTCATGAGTCACTTTTGACCAAGGGCAATTTCCTGACTTGCGTCATACAGTATAATTCAGCTGGCTGATTATCCCAATCAGTCGAACAGCCATGTCAAAGCTGATAAAACACTGCGATTATTGGTTGAAGGCGGAGTCAATCTTTAAAAAGACGCTGTCAATCAGCGGTCAAGTTATCGTGTAGCTCCGCCCATTAGGCGGAGTTGTGTAACTCAGAAAAATCTATATTGACCAATCAAAACGCAGTTATATACGCTTCCATTGACGTTAACAATCGACATATCGGCGTAATATACATGTATCCACACTTAAGTTAATGTACATGAGTCCATTAGAGTATGTTTATTCCCGACCATTAACGTTTAAAACACAATTTACTCACTACCGTTGTTGATAATATCCACATTCCTAAATATAAAGACATTGTTTTAAATTACTTTCCTTTATATTTCAGGTAAAATTATTAATATATTTCCAAAATTTGGAATCCGATTTCAACAAAAATTCTGACTCTTATGTAAAATTTCTTGTATCCGAAATATCCACCATCCAATTTTAGTGTTTGAGTGTCATAAACACATTTTTTAATAGTATGTGAATTTCATGTAAATCCTTTGTTTTCTAGAAAAGCGCGCGAAAGTTATGCTGACACAAACAACGTCACATTCACGCATGGAAAGCGTGCATGTATTGACCATGTGCTTTACCAAACATATACATGTCATCGAGGAATAAAAAATTTGTAGTGCAAGAACTTGGAAATCTTTTCTTTTTGTATAAAACTTTCGTAGTGCAAAAACTTTGCGATCGATAGAATTTGTGTTAACTATTTTATTGCAGTGTATTAATTAAACTTTTTAACAGCGCAACAATATTTGCGGGCCGTAACTACGCATATTTTTTGGGGGAAGTAAAGCCTACGTTTTATTGTTGTACATGATATGCGATTTCTATGTAAAAAAATTCATTGGTATTTTTAGTATGTAAAGAATATGCTAAAATTTTCTTAATAATGTTATTATAATAAATAATAATAATAAATAATAACAATACTAATAATAAGAGATCTAGTAATAATAATAATAGATATAATAATAATAGATTTAATTATAATAATACTGGATCTAAGAATAATAATAATATAATAATAATAAGATTTAGAAGAAGACACTAAAATTAAATAAATTAAAAAGAAAATAATAAGTTAATTAAAAAAAAAAATTAATAAATTTAAATAATATTATTAAATTATAATATAATTAATACAAATAATAATAAAAAGAAGGAAAACAATGGAAACTACCTACAAATCATCGACTCTTGAGGGTTTATATCTGACTATTGGCAAATTTGATTTTGAAGGACCATTTATCTGGTGGAAAGTTTGCATTCTTTGTCTATATTGTCCCAACAGGATTTTGATCGCTACTTACACGTCCCGAAATTAGATTGTTATTGTGAATGGATTGCAATAAAAGTTACATACCTGGAAAGATAAACCATTCCGAATTAATGTTCTGTAAATATTTGTATGAAAGCACTTATTTAGCATGCCCGAGTCATTTCAACCTACACAATATTGCATTTTAAAATAATCTTGCTGTCCTCCACTGTGTAAACTTTAATTGATATTCTGCTTCGCTGAATGGATTGCGTCATTTCGATTGGTCTGTTGATTCTATCAACAACTACATTCGTCATCCGATTGGTTGAAGTGTAAACAAGGCAAAATAATGACGGTCTATTTAACTTGGAATTTAACGCATGTCCTGGGTAAATTTCAGCACATGTTAATAAATTTAGGTGTTGTTTAAGTAAAATACGTTGATAGATAATGCTATTGTCGCGAATATTGAAAATTTAAACTTTTAGGTTTCCACCACATTTATAAAAGGTCTTTTGGCGATGACATGTTCCAGCGAATTTAGCCCTATATAAAAAGTAACACTAAATTCGCTGCACGTCTCATGAAATGACTACTGCATTAGCTAGCTGGTGAAACTACTTCACTTTGCTTGGATAAACAATAGGGCATTTTAAACTGTTAAATACCTATATTAGGTTTGATTTTAATAATAACTTATTAAATAAATAAAAACACTATTTTATTTATTATAAAGATGCGTTAATTAAAACTAAATCATATTTTTCCAGTTCCCCACCCTCTACAAAACCAATGCATATCGCTTCTTCCGGTCAGTGTTGGCAGTATTTTTAATGAAAACGGTCAAGTAACAACATATTTTTACATAAAATATTGTTTCATTTGGAAAAGCGGAAGCCAACCAAACATCTACAATCGTTTGCAAATTACTTTTCACCGTCATACAAATGTATTGAAAGTAGGACAAATTTTCGTTACCGATACTCACATTTGAGGGTTAGAAAAGGAAGCACAACGGGATTCACCCCTTCGAATACACGATGCGGTGTGCAAAATAAATGAGTTGTGATAATAGTTTGTGGTAAGCTACATACTACTATTAAAATGTGTGTTTTGGGGAGTGTACATACATTTGTTTGACTTTTTCGTGATTCACTTACAAGATCATAAGACATTTTTCCAAAGTTATAACTCTATTTTCATACGATTAATACGCACAGTTTTCAAAAAAAAAAAATGCAGTGCAGCAACGTCACAAAGGTAACGTTCACGACGTCGGATAATCACTTTGACGTTGTAGTTATAACGACATTCACGAGAAACTGAAAACGACACGTTTGTTATATTTACGAAACTACAGAACAAGTATAATAACCGACGAAACTATAGTGTGTGATTCTGAATACGACTATTGCTTTATACCATAAATTACCAATGTGATCTAGTTTGTGACGGGCAGAATAATGTCGGAGCGGAAGCATGACACTCATCACAGAGATATGAAGCCGTCGGCGTTTCCATTCGGACTGGTTTCGTGAGTAGACTCATAGGCATAGATAGATTTAGGCCGGATAATTTTTATCTTAAGTTTCTCTGACAATTTTGGAAAACTGTCCTGTCGAGCGGGGGAAATAAACTATCAAGTAAAAATGAATTTCTAATAACACACTTTTTTCACATGATAATCGCAATAATAATTAAATGCAACGTTTGTTATATGCATTTAAAGTCAACATGATTTACGTTGAATTAATATATCTTTCACTGTGTGTGTGTTTTTTTTACATTATAACTGTCATTTGAAACTTAAATATCCATAAATTATAGGGCATCGGCGGAAATAAATGGTTTGTTCACCTTTTTATTGTTTTTGTATTTTAAAAACCACGGCGTTTCATTTCAGACTGGAGTCGTGAGTAGACACGCCATACAAGGGTGTTAATCGATGCGTTCGCATTTCAAAGTTGGCATATTGCGAGCGCATTTCAAAGTTGCCATATTGCGTGCGCATTTCAAAGTTGGCATATTGCGTGCGCATTTCAAAGTTGGCATATTGCGAGCGCATTTCATAGTTGGCATATTGCGAGCGCATTTCAAAGTTGGCATATTGCGAGCGCATTTCAAAGTTGGCATATGGCGAACGCATTTCAAAGTTGGCATATTGCTAGCGCATTTCAAAGTTGGCATACTGCAAAGTTTCGATCAATTGTGATTTTCATGGATTTTCTGGAAAAAGAGGACGTGTATGTGAAAGTTAAATCTTCTACTTCCATATACAGGACAGGAATTCAATATATGGAGTGTACTTTGTCCACGATTAATATCCCAAAGTACGTCGGCCATTCCCCTCTGTGATATGATCACTGTAACAAGTGCAATGTTTCCAATATTTGCTTGAAAACGTGACAAATGGATCTTAAGTTGTCATACTGCAAAACTTTCAACTTAAGACCAATTCGTCACGTTTTCAAACAAAACAACATAGGTGATGTTCGTTCGTACTTTGCACTAAAAAACTACGAAAATCGTAATCAATTGATACATCGCAGTATACCGACTTTGGAATCCAAGTATGTCAACTTTGAAATGAGCGCCCATCGATTTCCCGTATATTGAAACTGAAACTGTTTAATTTGCTTAAACGCCTATTTTTACACATAAGCATATTTAATGGCGTTATACATAAACTACAAAACAAAACATTACATTATATATACATACAAACATGAATACATACACACATTTATATACATTCATCATCAGAGAGAGAGAGATAGCATCATTACATATCATATGAAGTTCGATCGTATGATTTAGTTACGCTTAAACACAGTCATAAGATATTCAAATGACATGACGTATAAACCCATAACTGCATATGGAAAATAAAAGATATCAATGGAACAATATTTTCTTCATATGTTTTCACAGTTCTCTATAAAAAATTCGCCTGCTTTTAAAGTTCATTTATTGATAATTTAGAAATATGACTCGATATTTCTGAAAAATACAGTTTTGAGACTGTTTTTGAATATATCAATAGATTGAGAATTTCTCACGTGTAATGGTAGTTTGTTCCATAGTTTTGGTCCAACTGTTTTAAAGCTTCTGTCGTTGAATGTTTTACGTTTGTTGAAAGGTACGGTAAAGCAACCTGCACTTTTGCTAAATGATCTTATGAATACACAAATACATGTATTCATTGACTGATTGAACTTAAAACATATGTGCAATGAATGTTCAGCTCTAACCGACTAATAATTTTTACGATCTAACTGATGGCTATGTTTCCGATCTAACCGGCTGTCTATTTTCCCGATCTAACCGGCCGTCAATTTTTCAGACCTGAATGGCTGTCTATTTTTCAGATCTGACAGGCAGTCTTTTTTTTCCAAATCTAACCGACAGTTTTTCCATATCTAACAGCCTGTATTTTTCAGATCTTACCAGGTGTCTGTTTTTCATATCTAACCGCCTGTCTTTTTCCGATCTAACCGTGCTGTCTTTTTTTTCAGATCTAACTTCTTTTTTTCTTCAAATCTGTCTATTTTCATATCTAACCGACTAACTAGTTTTTGGATCGATCCTACTGTCTATTTTTCAGAATAGAACAGAACATGTGTTTTATTATGACTTGCACAATGTACATCGTCAATATAACAATACAAACACAACATAATAGTAAATTAAGTCAGGTTATACACAATGTATAAATAGATCCGGTATATATTATCATATATCTTTATATGGAACATACAGGAAAGCATATTAGCACACTATACTATATGAATACATTTAATATATTTATACATATTAATATTGTACGATTTATTTATTTGCGTTAAAAATTCGCAATACTCTTGATTTTTATTATATATTCGTTACCAAAAATGTGATTGATATTTGTACGTAATGAGGAGAACTTATAGCTAGTAAAATGCTTTAGCTACTGTTATAACATTACACATTTTACATGAGATTTCTTTTATTTAATGCGTATTTAATAAACAGAGAAATTTTGATTAACTTTGTCCTGTTATCTATACACAACATTTCCAAAAATTTAAACATCGAGGGTCTTCTGTAATAGTATTTTGGAATATATTTTTTGCGTAACTCATCGAAACACGGACAAATAAGCATAAAATGATATTCATCTTCTATATATTGTGAATTACAGAATAAACAATATCGTTGATCTCTAGCAATCCTATTTCTACCATATCTACCAGTTTGTATTCTGAGTGGAGGCACCGATAGTCTTAGTCTACAGAAAAACAGTCTAAGGCTGTTAGGCTACGAAACATCAATGTATGTTTCGTAGAATAATTTGTCTTTAAAAAGGGCATACTTTGTAAGAACACTATTTGACTGCATATTCTGTGACCATTCCTGAATGAAGGTATCGATTATGCGTTGTTTAAAAACACCAAGGAATGATTTTAAATCGACATTATCAGCGTTTTCAAAAACATAAGCAAACCCATAATTGTTTAACAATGACTTTACATTATAGACCCAATTTTTAAAACCATTGTTGCAGTCTTCCGTAGAGTGTTCGTACACCTTTTTAATATTATTATCAGTGTCAATAAGTTTACTCCAATATTTAATAATTCTTACATATCTTGTTATGTACAGTGGATATCGACCCAATTTTTTCCCCATGGACGCCCGCATTAGATGCATTGGTTTTAAGTTTTAAAATACGTTTGCAAAATTCCAGGTGTATTCTCTCGAGCTCGTTCGATTTTGTGAATACCCCACGCCGCTGATGCGTAGCTACGTATAGATCCAACAAACGAATCAAAAAGTTGGCACAATATTTTTGCCTATAATTCTTGCAATGTTTTCAGATCTGACCGGGTGACTAAATGTATCCGGAAGGTGAAATTACCGAAAGAGTTTTCCGGGATCGACTTTTCAAAAGATTTCTGCAGGTTAGTTGTTAAACATAAACTTCTTAAATAAAAACACACACACACACACACACACTCTTTAAGCAATTAAATACACAGATCTACAGAAAACATGGACTATACATCTCATATACGGCGAAGAAATGTGATAACACTGCGGGTTTGTTTGTTTGTTTGTTTTTTTCAAAAAAAAGCAAGCTGCGCCATGTATCTCCATATTAGTTTCTTTGTTGAACTGAAATTCGAATCTTGAAAACACGAGGTTTTACTAGTTTTATACCAAACTGCCAATATAAAGTTCATGTATCTTGCCAACCTGGCGACACAAACTTATTGATCATAGCAAGTAATGTCAGTGTGATAGTATTTTCGCATCGCGCGACATTTGAGCGTCTGTTTTCAAACTCCGATCATGACATATTATAATATAGCGAGAGCAAACCAATGTGCATGTTTAGATGAGAAAACAATACTTCCGGTTCTTAAACTTATGCCTGTTTGTCACTGGGATCGATTTATATTCGTTATACAATTATTTACTTACTGCGTGTGAAATATGCATGGATATGAACCAAAAATATTAGAAACATATTTACCTTATTTTGTATCGATAACAGTTCTTGTAGTACCACATTATTGTTTTTAATAGTAATACTTTATAAAATACAATGAAATGATACATTTACCCTTTTATATATTTTTAATTACTTGTTTAACAACTAATAGTTTCATCAGTACACAAAAAACAGTGCCACCAAGCTTCTAAGAAAAACTAGAAATGTGTCCACAGACATGGATGCCCCCACCTATGCTGCCATTTCTACATGGCGCCGCTTTGTCTGTATGCATACAAATCATTTTTGCAAAGGGAGAATTGAACACTTATACTGTACTTTATGCTTTATGTTATTCTGTAAAGTAAGTTCAGTTATCACAAAATAGTTTTAGTCCTAACAAAAAATCAATAAAGGTAGTAATGAAAACTTTTGGGCAATTATGAGTTATGGTTTTTGTATGCTTCACTTACTCTTGCTACCTTAAATCCGTCTGTGCAGAATCAACAAAATGTCTTTTACCATATTTGAATTATGATTTGCACACTCATGAATAATGGGAAGTAATACTAACTTCACAAGTCAGGTTCTTGAATGGTAATGGTGATCATTTCTGCCATGTTATCTGAAAATCCCTGCATGATTGGCAATATTATGCTCTGGACAATTACTTGACCTTTGACCTTGATTAGTGACCTTGACCTTTCAGCTACAGACCTGGTTCTTGAACGCCACATGCCAACTCATAATGCTTATCACTCCTGCCAAGTAATTTGAAAATTCTCCCATGCCGGACAAAATTATACTTCGGTCAATGTCAATGACTTGAACTCTTATATTTGACATTTGACCTTTAAGTGTGACTGTGACCTTAGACCGAAGGATCTGGTTGTTGCACGCCACATGCCGTCTCATAATGCTTATCCTTCTGGCAAGTTATTAAAAAATTCTTCCATGCCGGACAAAATTATGTTCCAGACAGAGTCCATGGTATTAATTCTTATATTTGACCGTTGACATTTAAGTGTGTCCTTGACCTTGAACCTAGTTCTTGCGGGTGACACATCGCCTTATAATGGTAATCACTTCTGCCAAGTTATTTGAAAATCCTTCAACGCTGGGCAAACTTATTGCCTGGACGAGAATCTTAACGTATATACATATACTTGACCTTTAAGTGTGACCTTGAAATTAGACCAAGGCACCTGGTTCTTGCACGCGACACACCGCCGCATATGCTTATCATTTATGCCAAGTTGTTTAAAAATCCTTACCTGCTGGACATAATGCTCCAGACAGTGTCTATGGCTTAAATTCTTATAATTGACCATTGACCTTTAAGTGTGACCTTGACCTTGGATCAAGAGACCTGTTTCTTACTCGCAACACACCGACTCGCCATGCTAAGCACTTATGCCAAGTTATTTAAAATCCTTCCCTGCTAGAAAAAATTATGCTCCTGACAGTATCTATGGCTTAAATTCTTATCTTTGACCTTTGACCTTTAAGTGTGACCTTGACCTTGGACCTAGGGACCTGATACACCGTCTCACCACTCTTAGCACTTCTGCCAAGTCATTTGAAAATCCTTTCCCGCTGGAAAAAATTATGCTCCAGACAGTGTCTATGGCTTTAATTCTTATATTTGACCTTTGACCTTTAAGTGTGACCTTGACCTTGGACCTAGGGACCTGGTTCTTGCGCGCAAAACACCGTCTCACCGTGCTCAACACTTGTGCCAAGTTATTTTAAATTCCTTCCAAGGTGGACAAAATTATGCTCAGGATAGGGTCTATGGCTTAAATTCTTAAATTTGACCTTTGACCTTTAAGTGCTACCTTGACCTTGGACCTAGGGACCTGGTTCTTGCGCGCGACACACCGTCTCACCGTTTTCAAGACTTGCGCCAAATTATTTTAAATTCCTTCCATGCTGGACAAAATTATGCTCCGGACAGGTTTATGGCTTAAGTTCTTAAATTTGACCTTTGAACTTTAAGTGCGGCCTTGACCTTGGACCTAGGGACCAGGTTCTTACGCTCGACACACCGTCTCACCATGCTCAACACTTGTGCTAAGTTATTTTAAATTCCTTCCCTGCTGGACAAATTATTCTCCGGACAGGGTCTATGGCTTAAATTCTTATATTTGACCTTTGACCTTTAAATGTGACCTTGACCTTGGACCTAGGGACATGGTTCTTGCGCGCGACACACCGTCTCACCATGCTTAGCACTTCTGCCAAGTAATTTGAAATTGCTTCCCCGCTGGACAAAATTATGCTCAGGACAGGGTCTATTACTTTAATTCTTATAATTGACATTTGAACTTCAAGTGTGACCTTGACCTTGGACCTAGGGACCTTGTTCTTGCGCGCGACACACCGTCTCACCGTGCTAAAGACTTGTGCCAAGTTATTTTAAATTCACTCCATTACAAGAATCCGAACAAACGTACATACGTGCACACGTACATATGTACACACAGTTTAGGTATATTGGACATACGAACACACGTACATACGTACGTACCCACGGACATGGTAAACTCAATATGCCCCCCATCATTGATGGTGGGGGGGGGGGGGGGGGCATAAAAATTAAGTAAAATTCTTAAAATCGTAAAAGTATTTGTTGGTGTCATTTATGGCTTATTGTGCATCAAATTACATTGTATTTTATTCGTTAGCCATATTGTACATAAAAATGGTTGAATTTCAAAATAAAGACTGTATCTGAATTTTTCACTCAAGCGTAACATAAGTGAAGATTTCCCTTAGGAGCTTTATGTTTACAAGCCCTGTTCTTTTCTTTAACACATCTTTAGCTAACAATGTCTACTTTGATAGCTTTCAGAACCTTTGATTTGATTATCAACTTTCTAGCGGGGTTGGGTGCTAACCCTGTTTAAACATTCGTATCAAAAGAATTAATTCCACGGGCATTCATTATAAAAATCGGTATCAAAACTCAAACTCTGCTAGCTGGCTACATTATCAAAATTTTTCACCACGTCGGCGACATTTTTTTTGACTTCACAAGCCTTTTAAAAATGTGTATTCGCGTACATGTAGTACAATCTCTAGGAAATATCGTTGCTAAACCGTCTTTAAACAAAACAATCATTGATTTTTATTAAAATAAGTACAATACTACAAGTGAACGTAATTGCAATCGTGTATAATGAAATCAATTTAAACTGTCGATGCAATAATGGATTTAATATTTAATCATAGTTAATCGATAGCGATTTAAACCGAACTGTATTTGATACGCTTTCGTAGCGACGAGTTTAATTATATAACTGCACATTATGCAACTGGGGACGCTTTGTATTCAGAACTAACATTGTTAACACGGATTGTTAAGTTTTCAAAAGTGAAATTTCACAGGTGGCCATTGAAGTCTTGCGTCTCGTCGATGACGTAAACTAATGAAAGTAATTTCCCGAAGCATGTGACGAAAAATGCGGGCCCCGGATTTAGCAGATTTAAAAGGCGGCTTTGTTGGAGATTTACAGAAGCAAAAAGTGCTTTAATATTTGATATATTTGATTTTCCTGTCTGTTACGAAGAAATGCGCTCCAAAGCGTAGATCAGTGTAAGATGGTAGACAATGAATAAATTGATTTTCTTGTGAACAGGACTCGATATTTATCAATTCTTGTATGATTGATTTAATTGTCATGTCGGTGCGATTGTTTGCGAATTGAAATACATAGTCTGATGTGAAAGTTGTTTATATCCATAACACTGATACAATTATTTAATAAGTTGAAGTGAAGATGAAATTAATTTGATTTTTTCCCTGCTGTTTTATTTATCCAGAATCTTTGAATAAATCGTTTTAACATACAGGTGACAACCATGAATGTAATCTTAATCTAATAACCGAAATAATGCTTATATATTTCAATTAAGGCAAATAAAAAGTTATCTCTTATACTTGAAGACAAATTAATATATAATTCAGGTTTCCTGGTTGGTAATTACAGCATGAGTGTGAACGGTGATTAAAATGAAAGTAGAAAAAGACGTTTCAGAGGACATGTTAGAATGCGTCTGAGAATAAATCATTAATTAAGGACATTAACAGCAATTGATGTAATCTTTGACTTAAAATTGGGAACAGTTTGAAAATTGTGATTTTATTGAACTTAGAGATAAAATATGACTGTAATGGAAAACACGCCGAGAAATCCGTTTCCTGTACCGACGATATCTAAGGTGACACTGTTTCCACCGCTGTCGTTACCAAACAATGACGTCACACAACAACACGGGACCAAAGATCATGTGACGTCACAGAGCACGCGCGTTACTCGAGAGCCACGTGCAGTGAGCGCCATGCCTGTGGACGTCTCCCGAAATAACGCGGGCGGACTGCTGGGAAACGACATGTACGTAGGTTTGAGATGAGATGCTTGTAACCTCCGCTAAGGAGTTTTGAGATGGTTGTTACCTCCGTTTAGCGAGGTTATTATTTTGTCGGAGAGGTTTGTTTGTTAGTTAGCAACTGAAAGCACAAAGTTATAAACAGGGCCCGTATTCACCAATCCATTCTTAGAGAATAACGAGTATTCCATAATCTGTTCCGTTCTGAAGAGGCTATTAATTTGGATCTTACTTGATATGTACTAACACGGATTAGAGCAGAGATCTGGCAGAGACCGGGGCCCCTATTCTGGCAGAGACCGGGGCCCCTATTCTGGCAGAGACCGGGGCCCCTATTCTGGCAGAGACCGAGGCCCCTATTCACTAACCTATTAAGTCTAAGAATAAAGAATATTCGTGAAACTGTTATGTTCTAAAAGCGCTGTAACTTTGAATCTTAGATGGTATCTTTCCAATCTAATTACAACATTCTTTATTAAGAACGATTTGTTAATAACATAAGTAATATTGGTACTTTTTTGCATGAAAAAGGAGCAATAACTCTCGTGTTACTGGTGTGATCTGACCCAATAACAATCCCATCTGAGATTTTATGGTCATACACAAACTGTGCAAGTTAGGTCAAGATTGACGGCATACGGACGACGGACGATGGACGACGCCGGAGAGGTCCCCTATCACCGAGCACTTCGTGCTCAGGTGAGCTAATAACAAGAAGCATTTATTTCTGGTTGAAATACCCATTTATCATTTATATGGCAGAACTACAAAGTTGGTCTCAAATATAAGACTTCCGAAATACGTTGATTCTATATTGCTTTAAGGATATTGTTGTTGCTGTTGTTAAACTGAAAAAAACACAAGACAAAGTATTCCTAGATAAAAATCCATTATACGTATGTTGTGTGTACGTACATGTATATAGTATTTTAGAAATGTAGGATGAAAGATTGATGAAAGCTTATCATCAGTTCAGTTATTGTTATCGTTTACTTAAAATGTTTGTACAGGTAATTACGAACAGCTTTATCAATGGGCAAAGTAGAGGGCGGAGAATGACCTTTTTTTTGAAGTCGTTTGCCATTACACGTCGAAAACAAATGTTTTCATAGCCATGCTGTCTTCGTATTATATTTACTAATATTTATACATTTCGATATTTGACACTAGGTATCAAAGGAAACTAATGAAACATTTTGGGCGATTTGTTCGATGCATTGATCCCGGTTAAGTCAATTTTAATATTTTAAAACGCCTTATTATCGAACAAAGATAAAAATCCTTTTGCAAACATTGTTCGCAGATGATAAAACGAGAAATAATAATATTTCATATTATTTTCAGTCGATAAGACATCGATTATACCTAACACAATGAAGAAAGTTGGGTTTGGAAACGCTCGTCTTGTTTGATAAAATATCTCGGCGCGCTATTCGCACTTACAATGAAAACTAATGCGTGGGGGGCATTACAATTGGTTCGTTAGGCGTAAATATATATTGTTGGTTTCCGCTTACCTGAACCCACCCCGCCCCCTATTTTCTTTTACCGACCCAAAAAGTTGTTTTTGCCTATCGATCATTAACTTTTTCTTACTTTCGTTAAAAAGAGCAGTTTTCGCTCATATGCGGCTTCTCGGTAATTAGCAACCATTTCGAATTAGTCTGCGTGAGACAGGCGTTCTTGGTAATGACATACCGAAAAGTACAGTTTCATTGATTGGAGGCTTTTAAATTTTTTTACATGCAGTCCAGTATACCTAAACTGTGTGGTGAATATGCCACGCAGAAAAAGTTAAAGACAAAAAAGTTATTTTTTATCCCCCCCCCCCCTGATTTTTTTGGAGACGTAAGCGGAAACCAACTATTATTCTTTTCTGCCTTCTGGACCTATCGCTTTGTGGTTCAAGAAATGCATAACCAAAATGACAATCACCGTGAAATGTAGGTATAAATAGTAATACAGAGGCGATCATGTATGTTGTTGGCTAGAACGATATAATTTGCAGTCCGAATCATATGAAATTGACTCGTACGTAGGTTTTATTACGAGTCTTGTTTTACGCGGAATTATTTATGTTATTATCATTATTATTATTATAAATTATTATTATTATTATTATCAGCATTATTATTATTATTATTATTATTATTATAAGTAGTAGTAGTAATAGTAGTAGTTGTAGTAGTAGTAGTAGTATAATTGTTGTTGTTGTTGTTGTAACTGCTGTTTGTTGTTGTTGTTAATGTTTTTGTTGTTGGCGGTGGTAGTGGTGGTATTGTTGTTGTGGTTGTGTTTATGATGAAGAATATGATGATGGTGGTGGAGGTTATACTGTTACTGTTAATGTTGTTTTTGTCGTTCGGGTCTTTTGTTGCTGTTTATGACGATGATGATGATGATGACTATGACGACGACGACGACGATGATGATGATGTTTCTCTTAATAAGATACCTTCAGAAAATGAACATATAGTTATCATAAAAAATTAAATATCAAGTGTACTTCTTAAAATTTGTTAATCCGCACTAAACCCTCAAATCGCGCAATCTCATCGAATTGTGTTCGTTACTCTTAACTTTCCCACCCACTTTCCACCTGTAGGATTGAGACTTAACAAAGAACAAATTCGAATTGGTGACTAATCACATACATGTATTGTGCAATTAAAGGGACTATGTCGTCGAAAAATTGGATTCCTATTACACTATAAATAATATTATGTTATAAAAATGGGCTTTATACAGACATGTGCATGAAATAAATAAAACAAAATATAATAAACAGTAGGATATTTGATAAAAACATAGCAGCAAAAAAAGTGTGAAAAATTAAAACCCCGAGCAGGGATCGAACTCCTGACTTAGGAATCATATGAAGAAATAACAGTAGACAGCGCTTAACCAACTGCGCTATCATGCTTTGTAAGAAGTAGAGGGTAATATATGGTAATAAAAATAATCACAATTATTACGTCAAAATATAAACATGAAAAGAGCCAAACAAACAAAACCCATATTATAATTTAATTTTTATATCAGAATGCGTGCACTCTTTTTTCATTATATATGCCCTGTTTTGACCATTATTATATCACGGTATTAATATCTGAATTTCATAATTTTTAAAGAAATTTCCCCCCCCTTGAGGCCCTTTTCGATGACAAAGTCCCTTTAAGGTCAGAAACCAGTTAATTCCAAATCTCCATAGAGCGCCACAGAAAATGACAAAAATATCTCCTGGGCCCATATTTATAAAGATTCTTAAGCCATTCTTAACTTAAGTTGAACATAAGTCAAAATTAGAATTTGTGTTTAAAACACTATGCTTTGGAACATTTGCATGACTAATGCTAGATATTAATACACTTTGAATTATATTGCAAATTACATGTCAAAATCTTCCAGAAAAGCATTACTTTGTCAGAAAATCAAATTTTTAAATTTGAGAATTTTAACATTTTTCTTAATTTTCAACTAAGATTCTTGATAAATATCAGCCCTGGCGTAGTTTGTCACTTTCCTTTATCTCAGATGCGAAAAGATGCTTCTTTCTTCTACTTTCAAAATTTACCATGAACCTCGACAGTATTCGTTAATGGCGGTGGTGTCTAACAATCTCCGGCAAAAAAGTGAAATAAGAATCGCGGCTATTTGCTAATGGTGGTGTCTCTAGAAAATCTCTGGCAAAAAAGTGAAATTAAGCAGCGTGAGTATTTGTTAGTGATGGTGTCTCTAGAAATGACTGGCAAAAAAGTGAGATTAACCAGCGCGAGTATTTGTTAATGGTGTTATCTCTAGAAATGACTGGGAAAATGGTATTTAGCACAGCGAGTATTTGTTAATGATGGTGTCTCTAGAAATCTCTGGCTAAAAAGGTGAAATAAAGCAGCGCGAGTATTTGTAAGGGTATTATCTCTAGAAATGACTGGGAAAATGGTATTTAGCACCGCGAGTATTTGTTAATGGCGGTGTCTCTAGAAATCTCTGGCTAAAAAGGTGAAATTAAGCAGCGCGAGTATTTGTTAATGGTGACGTCTCTAGAAATGACTGGGAAAATGATATTTAGCACCGCGAATATTTGTTGATGGTGGTGTCTCTAGAAATCTCTGGCTAAAAGGTGAAATTAAGCAGCGCGAGTATTTGTTAATGGTGACGTCTCTAGAAATGACTGGGAAAATGGTATTTAGCACAGCGAGTATTTGTTAATGATGGTGTCTCTAGAAATCTCTGGCTAAAAAGGTGAAATAAAGCAGCGCGAGTATTTGTAAGGGTATTATCTCTAGAAATGACTGGGAAAATGGTATTTAGCACCGCGAGTATTTGTTAATGGCGGTGTCTCTAGAAATCTCTGGCTAAAAGGTGAAATTAAGCAGCGCGAGTATTTGTTAATGGTGACGTCTCTAGAAATGACTGGGAAAATGATATTTAGCACCGCGAGTATTTGTTGATGGTGGTGTCTCTAGAAATCTCTGGCTAAAAGGTGAAATTAAGCAGCGCGAGTATTTGTTAATGGTGACGTCTCTAGAAATGACTGGGAAAATGGTATTTAGCACCGCGAGTATTTGTTAATGATGGTGTCTCTAGAAATCTCTGGCTAAAAAGGTGAAATTAAGCAGCGCGAGTATTTGTAATGGTGTTATCTCTATAAATGACTGGGAAAATGGTATTTAGCACCGCGAGTATTTGTTAATGGCTGTGTCTCTAGAAATTTCTGGCTAAAAAGGTGAAATAAAGCAGCGCGAGTACTTGTAAGGGTGTTATCTCTAGAAATGACTGGGAAAATGGTATTTAACACCGCGAGTATTTGTTAATGGCGGTGTCTCTAGAAATCTCTGGCTAAAACGGTGAAATTAACCAGCGCGAGTATTTGTTAATGGTGTTATCTCTAGAAATGACTGGGAAAATGGTATTTAGCACCGCGAGTATTTGTTAATGGCGGTGTCTCTAGAAATCTCTGGCTAAAAAGGTGAAATAAAGCAGCGCGAGTATTTGTTAATGGTGTTATCTCTAGAAATGACTGGGAAAATGGTATTTAACACGGCGAGTATTTGTTAATGGCGGTGTCTCTAGAAATCTCTGGCTAAAAAGATGAAATTAAGCAGCGCGAGTATTTTGTTAATGGTGACGTCTCTAGAAATCACTGGCAATACATGACATTAAGAACCGCGAGTATTTGTTAATGGTGGTGTCTCGAGAAAGTAGGAATCACTAGCAAAAAAGTGAAATTAAGAACCGCAAGTATTTGTTAATTGTAGTGTCTGTAGAAAATATGTTGCAAAAAAAGTGAAATTAAGCAGCGCGAGTATTTGTTAATGGTGGTGTCTCTAAAAATTATCTGGCAAAAAGTGAAAATAAGCACCGCGGGTCTTTGTTAATGGTGGTATCTCTATAATCTCTGGTATAAAGTGGAACTGTTCTAATTACTTTTCATTTTTTAAAGCAAATTAGAGCCGTTATCCGTACTGTGGCGTAACTGTTAAAACGTCGAATGACGCGTGGCAACAAGAGTACATTCCTTGGTAATTAGTTTATCTACCAAACTACCAAACAAACGTGTAATCAATTACTCATATTGTGATTGCTTTTAAATGTTCTTGACGAATGCAGTTGGCAATTGAAACGTAGATAAAACAAATCCGCGGTAAACCGTGACACAGTGTCGTATTTATAAGGGCTTTAAAGAAGTTAAATTTTACATTCAATCTAAAAGAGCATGTCAAATAGACAGACGTTTGACCTGCAGACCCATGGTAGGGAAATATTTATGAGAGATTTTGTAGTATTTGCATTGCTTTTAATGTATGGCATATTTTCTGACTTGTCAATGTACATGTTTTTATCCTGATCGTTCATACTATTATCCCCACAACCACCAATCCATCACAATAATAATCATCATCGCCGTCGTCGGTTTCGTTGTCGTCAGCATCATCATCATAAGCAAGAGCAGCAGCAAAAACAAAAACAACAACAATAATAACAGCAGTTTTATCGTCATTATCATCATCAACATCATTTATTGTCAGCATCGTCGTCGTCATCATCATTTTCATCATCATAATCTTACTCATCATCCTCATCATCATTAATATTTTCATTATCAAGTATCATCAACGTCTTTTTAATAAAGTACATGTACAGTTGTACTAGAATATTAATAATTGTGTCATCGTGTCAGAATCCATATGTTACTCTCTTTCATATTGTATTCGTGTGCAAGAGAACCTCTGTCCGGTTCTGTTGTTGCTGTATTTACACTTAACGACGCCCCCTCTCTGAGTAAATACAGTCATGTATTGGCAGTTCTTAAAAATCAATGGTATAAGATATAGAAGTTACAGAAATGAGAATTTTCCGTAAAGATCGATTTGGAATGGTTTAATTTATATTTCCTTATCTTGAAACTTAATCGCGAACAGAGTTGTCACGCAGAAACCATGGAATAAAACGGCCTGATACACGTCTTTTTCCGTGAACGTAATTGACGTCAAAAAAACAAAACCTGCCTTAAGTTACTCGACGTCTTTTATTTGGAATAAAATGTGCAAGTAACTTAAAAGGATATGACAGTTTACAAAGAAACTAATAGGTAAATTACTGATTTACACAATTTTCTGGATAAATATATTAAAGTACATTAGTAAATTAGTTAGTTCGGTAGTCAGTAAGTTAGTTAGAGAGTCAGTTAGTTACTTGGTTATTAAGTTAGTATATGAGTTAGGTAGTTATTGAACGAGTTAGATAGTTATTTAGTTAGATAATTGGTTAGTTAGTTCGTTCGTTCATTAGTTAGTTAGTTGCTAAGTTAGCTAGTTAGTACGTTGGTGTGTGATGCAGTGAGTGAGTGTGTGAGTGAGCGCGTGAGGATTGAGTGAGCGAGCGAGTGAGGGAGTGAAGTCGGGCGGTCGGTCGGTTGGTGGGTCAGTTTGATCGTTAGGTAAACATACGTTATTATGAGCTGTCTTAACATTCGAACAGTCAAGAAACAGCTTAGGCTTGCAGAATTATTGAACTGTTATAATTATAATGAACTTTACATTATGCAAATTGGTATTGGAAACTTACAGTGGCGTGTGAATATGTTGGGTATATTGACGGCTTATTAAAGTATATTCTTTGAGATGCAGTTATAATCAATACAAGAGAGGGCGTTTTTCTCTTCTTCGTTTTTACAAAGATCACCATGCCCAAACAGACACAACTTAAAGAGGCCTTATTTCGAGGCCCAGTTTCGAATGTTTTTGAGTGTTTATATATTTTGGTGGTGGTCCGGACCTAGGATCCATGTTTTTGTTAAGGGACTATTAGTCTGTATAATTGTGAAATGAAATATATCGCCACATAATGCAGTATAATTATTAATTAGTTGCCCAACACATGGGGATGTGTGTGTGTGGGATTCGCGCTCTCCGGGCGTTTCCTAGTTTTCTATGAACTGTTATTTTTCTCTGACATATATGTAAGTTATCAATATACATTTCACGTTTTATATTTACATTGTACATTGGCTGAGCCCGTTTTTAAAAATCTCCTTACTGGCGGAGAACTGAAGTAAATTTCTTAAATTTGTACATTTCCTTACGTCTGTTTCATATATATTAATTATATATCATTTTATATTAAATTGCTCCAAACGAGCAAGTATTGTTTAGATGTTTCAGAATTTACCTTTTTGGAATCGGGATTAATTGTATTTCACATACAAACTTTGATCCGCAATTTTCACTCGAGCACAACTTAAGATTCCTTTAGGAGCTTTGTGAATACCAGCCCAGGTGTCGTATTCCAGAAACATCTTAAGTAAAATCTTATCTTTAGCCTTAAAATTGTCATTTTTGTTTAGCATTTAATTCCATATGTACATGCAATTATGCTGTGTGTTCACTAATTATCAGCTTATCATTAATTACTATTTACCCAGGTGTGTGGAAATATCACAGTTGTTTACTTGCCCATGGAAAAAAATCTACTTGTCCGCAAGCAACAGTCACTTGTCCAAATTAACTATAGTTTTAATTCCGGGCCGTTCTGATTTATTTTTTTCATTAAATAATAAATAAAACACAATAAGTTATTAACAGTTTTAAGTAAAAATTAATAGCATAATTAACTCCCAACTTTTACATCATTTTCACACCCTGAAACTGTACTTGTCCATGGACAAGTAGCAGGAACAATATCTTGTCCGACCATAAAATTACCCGCGTCGGACAAGTCGGACATAGGATTTCCACACCCCTGTATTTACCTAACTGCAAATGGATTCACTAATTGTATGTCGTTTTCAATATATAATTACCTTACGAACAATGGAACATAAATGAAAATATTCTAAGGTAAACTTAAGATGTTTCTGGAATTTGGCCACTGGTATATCAATACACATTCTGGAATATGGCCCCTGGTGTATCAGTACGCAATCTGGAATACGGCCCCTGGTATATCAATACACATTCTGGAATATGGCCCCTGGTATATCAGGAAACATTGTGGAATATGGCCCCTGGTATATCAGTACACATTCTGGAATATGGCCCCTGGTATATCAGTACACATTCTGGAATATGGTCCCTGGTATATCAGTACACATTCTGGAATATGGCCCCTGGCATATCAGTACACATTCTGGAATTTGGCCCCTGTGATATCAGTACACATTCTGGAATATGGCCCCTGATATATAAGTACACATTCTGGAATATGGCCCCTGGTATATCAGTACACATTGTGGAATATGGCCCTAGTATATCATTACATGGCCCCTAGTATATCAGTACGCATTCTGGAAATGGCCCCTGGTATATCAGTAGGCATTCTGGAATATGGTCCCTGGTATATCAGTAGGCATTCTGGAATATGGCCCCTGGTATATCAGTACGCATTCTGGAATATGGCCCCTGGTATATCAGTACACATTCTGGAATATGGCCCCTAGTATATCAGTACGCATTCTGGAATATGGCCCCTGGTATATCAGTATACATTCTGGAATATGGCCCCTGGTATATCAGTACACATTCTGGAATATGGCCCCTGGTATATCAGTACACATTCTGGAATATGGGCCCCTAGTATATCAGTACACATTCTGGAATATGGCCCCTGGTATATCAGTACGCATTCTGGAATATGGCCCCTGGTATATCAGTACACATTCTGGAATATGGCCCCTGATATATCAGTACGCATTCTGGAATACGGCCCCTAGTATATCAGTACACATTCTGGAATATGGCCCCTGGTATATCAGTACGCATTCTGGAATATGGCCCCGAGTATATCAGTACACATTCTGGAATATGGCCCCTGGTATATCAGTACATATTCTGGAATATGGCCCCTAGTATATCAGTACGCATTCTGGAATATGGCCCCTGGTATATCAGTACGCATTCTGGAATATGGCCCCTAGTATATCATTACATGGCCCCTAGTATATCTGTACACATTCTGGAAAATGGCCCCTAGTATGTCAGTACACATTCTGTAATATGGCCCCTGGTATATCAGTACGCATTCTGGAATATGGTCCCTGGTATATCAGTACGCATTCTGGAATATGGCCCCTAGTATATCAGTACACATTCTGGAATATGGCCCCTGGTATATCAGTATGCACTCTGGAATATGGCCCCTAGTATATCAGTATACATTCTGGAATATGGCCCCTGGTATATCAGTACACATTCTGGAATATGGCCCCTGGCATATCAGTACACATTCTGGAATTTGGCCCCTGTGATATCAGTACACATTCTGGAATATGGCCCCTAGTATATCAGTACACATTCTGGAATATGGCCCCTGGTATATCAGTACGCATTCTGGAATATGGCCCCTAGTATATCAGTACACATTCTGGAATATGGCCCCTAGTATATCAGTACACATTCTGGAATATGGCCCCTGGTATATCAGTACACATTCTGAAATATGGCCCCTAGTATATCAGTACACATTCTGGAATATGGCCCCTAGTATATCAGTACACATTCTGGAATATGGCCCCTGGCATATCAGTACACTTTCTGGAATATGGCCCCTGGTATATCAGTACACATTCTGGAATATGGCCCCTGGTATATCAGTACGCATTCTGGAATATGGCCCCTGGGATATCAGTACACATTCTGGAATATGGCCCCTAGTATATCAGTACGCATTCTGGAATATGGTCCCTGGTATATCAGTACACATTCTGGAATATGGCCCCTGGTATATCAGCACACATTCTGGAATATGGCCCCTAGTATATCAGTACGCATTCTGGAATATGGCCCCTGGTATATCAGTACACATTCTGGAATATGGCCCCTAGTATATCAGTACGCATTCTGGAATATGGCCCCTAGTATATCAGTACACATTCTGGAATATGGCCCCTAGTATATCAGTACACATTCTGGAATATGGCCCCTAGTATATCAGTACGCATTCTGGAATATGGCTCCTGGTATATCAGTACACATTCTGGAATATGGCCCCTAGTATATCAGTACGCATTTCGTGCATGCACTCTACTCCCATGGTGGTAATTTTCCAGCCAGATGTATCCGAGCTCCCAGTGGCGTACAGAGAACAAGTCCCAGTATGCCGGGGAGCGGCCCGAGGGCGGTCGGGATCGGCCCCAGGACCGGCCGGACTTCGTCATCACCTCCCTGGACACCCGGAAACACAACCCGCAGTCCAAGCAGGTGTTCCACATCAAGCGAATTAACAAAAAGGTAGTTGGATTAAACATAAGGCCTAAAATAGTTACGTTTTTTAAGGCCCGACCGACCCTACGATTTTACCCAATGGGTACAGAACCGCCTCTGTGGAAATCTGCGCTCTAAGACTGTTTTCTAGTAAAACATATTTAAAATATTTATAGGCAGTTATGCTAAAACAAGCGACGTACGCATACGCCAAATGTTTTGAAGCATAAGACTGGTTCACTCTCTTCCATCTTATTTTATCTCTACAATTTTATAATTTAAAGCCTGTGTGCAGTATCCAATGGATAGACACCGGCAAAGGAACTTCCGGTACTGCGCCGGAGCCGCCCGGAAGTGTGTACCGCGTCTCCTACCAGCAGACGCCTGGTTCTAGACCGCCGCATATAGTTCACAAGCGGGACATGGACAGACCCATAGACGGATCAATAGGTAGATAAATAAGTACCCCTATATGCTTGTAGCCGTATGGCCGACACGTCCAAAAGGACGATATCATAATTATATAGTACTGCCCTCCGCAATTTCCATCCTTTACGTTTACGTGACAATTATACTGTCATTCTCTTATATTACCAATGGTCTTTTTTTTATAATGCCAGTGCATGGAACATGACTGTCTCTATAGTTAAACTTTATACCACGAATGTATTTTAAATAGCTTTATTATAATTGATGTAGCAGAGACGAATTTTAGCATATTTTAATAGTTGAATGTAATCTGTTTTACTTGCATTATTTACCGCTGATATATGATTGTTGTCATGAAACGAGTATTCTGATTAGTCGATCGAGATGGTAAAAGAGTTTTGATTGGTATGGGTTCTCGTTTGGTTGAACGGAAGTTTTGTAGATGACTGAAAATAATTCGACTTGTTTAATATGTCCCGGATATATTTACGAACTATTCGTACATTGTCGAAGTAAAACCTGGAACATCATAATAGATTTTATTATATCTATAACCTCACCGATATGAGAAGACGGTAACATTGAGATTCAGATTGTCACGAATCAACACACCACCGACATGAGTTTAGCTTAAACCTAATTGTTGCAGTTCCATTAATGATTATATCGAAAGCACTATGCTTATTGAGACACTTTCAATTCCATTTCGTGTATAGAACCAGTACTGGTTCTATAACACATTATATGTATTGCATACAGCACGTTTATACGGCGTAATCTGTGATCGGTGGATTAATTCTAATTATTCCGTACAGTTATCGGTTTAACTAATTATCGATTATCAACACTTACACGGTGCCACGTAATGTGCTTATATGTCATGTAATATGTCAGACTGACATTATAATATATAATCTATCAGACGGTATAGCTTAAAATGTCATGTCGTCTTTATGTTAATAATAGTTCCATGCTTTTAGTTAAAATACTAGTTTAATTATTATTTTTAGAGAGAGGGGGGGAGGGAGTTGTAAGGGATGTATGGCGGGAATAAGTAAGTGACGAAATGACGGACTGACGGTAGGATTTAATGAGTCACAGAGTACCTGTATGACGGAGTGACAGAGTAACTGTATGAAGGAGTGACGTGTGACAGAGTACCTGTATGACGGAGTGACGTGTGACAAAGTACCTGTATGACGGAGTGACGTGTGACAAAGTACCTGTATGACGGAGTGTCAGATTACCTGTATGACGGAGTGACAGAGTACCTGTATGACGGAGTGAAGTGTGACAAAGTACCTGTATGACGGAGTGACGTGTGACAAAGTACCTGTATGACGGAGTGACGTGTGACAAATTACCTGTTTGACGGAGTGACAGAGTACCTGTAAGACGAAGTGACGGTGTGACAGAGTAACTGTATGACGGAGTGTTGTGTGACATAGTACCTGTATTACGGAGTGACGGCGTGACAGAGTACCTGTATGACGGAGTGACAGAGTACCTGTATGACGGAGTGAGTGACGGTGTGACAGAGTACATGGATGACGGAGTAACGGTGTGACAAAGTACCTGTATGACGGAGTGACAGAGTACCTGTATGACGGAGTGAGTGACTGTGTGACAGAGTACATGCATGACAGAGAGACGGTGTGACAGAGTACCTGTATGACGAAGTGACGGTGTGACAAAGTACCTGTATTACGGAGTGACGGTGTGACAGAGTACCTGTATGACGAAGTGACGGTGTGACAGAGTACCTGTATTATGGAGTGACGGTGTGACAGAGTACCTGTATTACGGAGTGACGGTGTGACACAGTACCTGTATGACGAAGTGACGGTGTTACAAAGTACCTGTATTACGGAGTGACGGTGTGACAGAGTAACTGTATGACGGAGTGAAGGTGTGAAAGAGTACCTGTATGTCGCAGTGACGGTGTGACAGAGTACCTGTATGTCGGAATGACGGTGTGACACAGTACATGTGTGACGCGGTGACGGTGTGACACAGTACCTGTATGACGGGCTGACGGTGTGACACAGTACCTGTATGACGGAGTGACGGAGTACCTGTACGACGGAGTGAGTGACAGCGTACCTGTATGACCGAGTAAGTGACAAGAGTACCTGTATGACGGAGTAAGTGACGGAATGACAGAGTACCTGTATGATGGAGTAAGTGACGGAGTGACACAGTACCTGTATGACGGAGTAAGTGACGGAGTACCTGTATGAGTTACTGAGTGACAGAGAACCTGTATGACGGAGTGACGGCGTGACAGAGTACCTGTATGACAGAGTAAGTGACGCAGTGACAGAGGTTTGTATGACTTACTTCTCCTCTTCAGTTCCGGTGAACATCCTGGGTAGTAACTTCGACATCCGGTCGGAAATGATGCTTCCCGTCTGTGACTCGGTAAGTAGTTCATCTGAAAAATATATATTTCTAGCTTTTGTTCCTGTGCCCTCATTTATATAGATTCTTACAATATTCTTAAGTTAAGTTCAACATAAGTCTAAAGTTTAATTTGTGTTTGAAGCACTGCCAACGCTTTGGAACTTGTAAAATACTAAATCTACATACTATAAACACTTGAATTTACATTAAAACTTCCGTGTCAAAGTCTTTCGGCAAAATGAATTAATTTCTTTATTAGAAACTCCACTTTTAAAATTTCAGAATTTTAAGATTTTTCTTAATTTTCGACTAAGATTCTGTCTTAATACCAGCCCAGGAATGTAAAATCCAAGTCATACGTGAGTAGTAAATATTTCTCGACGTCACACTTCGTTTTCGAATCAATAATATTGATACACTGTGTTACAAATAACTTACAAATACGTTTCCTGTGTTTTGGTAAACTTTGTGCATCTCTTATCAAACTCGAGTGGGCAAGTCACCGCCGTATTTATTTACTTGTATTTATTATTTATTTGTATTTATTTATTTATTTATTATATGTTTATTGGTTTATTAATTAATAGGTTTATTTGTCTATTTATTTATTTGTATTTATTTTTATTCATTCATTTATCCATCCATACATTTCATTGAATCTAAGTACGAACTGTAGCGGGCTGAACCTCTGTACTTTTTGTAGACAGTGATTCCATCGGCACATAACCCGCACAGATACTTGCTGAGGAAAAGAAAAGTTGCACCCCCGTACAGAATAGGTAATCTATTATATGGTTTCTGTTTCGAAACATGGTATTTTATCAGAATCTTGTCGATAGCACAGAGCTTTGAGGACCATATTTTTCACAAATAATAGTTTTCACATCAGTGACAAATAAGATCTCATTCTTCACAAGTGTGAAAATTGAGATCTTATTCTTCACACATCACAGTCATATTCTTCACATTTTCTGTGAAGTTTGTGATCGCATCCAGTGTTTGATACGCAATGAAATCATATTCTTCTATGATCCTCACGAATGCCCTGTTTTGGGCCAATCACATTCTGCACCTTACAAATGTGAAAAAATGAGATTAGATTCTTCACAGGGGTGTGAAAAATATGATTTGTGAAAAATATAATCCTATAGAGCTGTTTTGCATCGTGTCATCGCGTTGATAAAATGAATGGAAGTATATGTTACTATACATGTATTAACTATCTGCCTAAACAAAATATAAAGTTTTTACATACTAACTAAATGTACTTAATATTATATGTATATTATATTATATGTACTACCGGGGGAATTAAGGTGCAGAGTGTTTAATTAACACTTAATTAATATAAACGGGTTAAAAGTTAACTAACACAACGTTTTTATGTTCAACATTTAATCAAATCGTTTACAAAAACTTGTATAAAGGACATGCAACATAACAGACACGCAAGATTTAATTACTAACATGTGAGAATTCGGTACACTCAACTTCCAAACGTAAACGCTTTTTTTATTTGTTAAGCAAGAATGAATTCAAAGTTCCTGTAGATAATCCTTTGTGAACACGGGACCTGACGTTCAGGTTTCATTCCATTGTAGCCAACGGCGTCGTCAATCCCACAGTAGAAAGGCCGCCAGTGCCGGCGTCTCCCCGCCCGACGTCGGAGTCCCGGTCCCAGTTGCCGGCAGGTATCTGCAGTTCACCCATCGGCAGTAGCGACCGGATCAGCGTCAGCAGCCTGTCCGGCCACGCATTTAGCCGACGAAAATATATTCAACCACCGGCGAACAATATACTTACAGGTAAACAAACTAGTTTTTATACTACTGTATAAAATACCTATGACTGATAATACAATAAATGATAATACAATATATGTATATTTTTGTAGTTTTCATTCAGTGATGTTTCTACACAGAATTATCCCTTATTTTTTGTCTTTGTAGAATAAGGCCATGCATTTGTAGAATTAGGTCATGTCTTTGTAGTGTAAGGTCATGTCTTTGTAGTGCTAGGTCATGTCTTCGTAGTGTTAGGTCATGTCTTTGTAGCATAAGATCATGTCTTTGTAGTGTTAGGTCATGTCTTTGTAGTGTTAGGTCATGTCATGCCTTTGTAGTATAAGATCATGTCTTTGCAGTGTTAGGTCATTTCATGCCTTTGTAGTATAAGGTCATGTCTTTGTAGTGTTAGGTCATGTCATGCCTTTGTAGTATAAGATCATGTCTTTGCAGTGTTAGGTCATGTCTTTGTAGTGTTAGGTCATGTCATGCCTTTGTAGTATAAGATCATGTCTTTGCAGTGTTAGGTCATGTCATGCCTTTGTAGTATAAGGTCATGTCTTTGCAGTGTTAGGTCATGTCATGCCTTTGTAGTATAAGATCATGTCTTTGCAGTGTTAGGTCATGTCATGCCTTTGTAGTATAAGGTCATGTCTTTGTAGTGTTAGGTCATGTCATGTCTTTGTAGTGTTAGGTCATGTCTTTGTAGTGTTAGGTCATGTCATGCCTTTGTAGTATAAGATCATGTCTTTGTAGTGTTAGGTCATGTCTTTGTAGTGTTAGGTCATGTCATGCCTTTGTAGTATAAGGTCATGTCTTTGCAGTGTTAGGTCATGTTTTTGTAGTGTTAGGTCATGTCTTTGTAGTGTTAGGTCTTATCCTCGTAGTATAAGGTCATGTCTTTGTAGTATAAGATCATGTCTCTGTAGTAAAATGTCATGCTATTGTAGTATAAGGTCATGTCTTTGTAGTATAAGGTCATGTCTTCGAGAATAAGGGTATGTCAATGAAGTGTTAGGTCATATTCTCGGAGTATAAGGTCATGTCTTTGTTGTATAAGGGCATGCCTATGTAGTATAAGGTAATGTCTTTGTTGTATAAGGTCATGTTTTTGTTGTATAAGGTCATGTCTTTGTAGTATTAGGTCATGTCTTTGTAGTATGTCATGTCTTTGTAGTATAAGGGCATGTCTTTGTAGTATAAGGGCATGTCTTTGTAGTACAAGGGCATGTCTTTGTTGTATAAGGGCATGTCTTTGTTGTATAAGGGCATGTCTTTGTTGTATAAGGGCATGTCTTTGTAGTATAAGGGCATGTCTTTGTAGCATAGGGTCATGTCTTTGTTGTATAAGGGCATGTCTTTGTTGTACAAGGGCATGTCTTTGTAGTATAAGGGCATGTCTTTGTAGTATAAGGGCATGTCTTTGTTGTATAAGGGCATGTCTTTGTTGTATAAGGGCATGTCTTTGTAGTATAAGGGCATGTCTTTGCTGTATAAGGGCATGTCTTTGCTGTATAAGGGCATGTCTTTGTAGTATAAGGGCATGTCTTTGTTGCATAAGGGCATGTCTTTGTTGTATAAGGTCATGTCTTTGTAGCATAAGGGCATGTCTTTGTTGTATAAGGGCATGTCTTTGTTGCCTTTGCAACACAATCCACAACAGTGCGACGTTTCACAAATGCATGTTTTGTTGCAGGTTTTGATGGCGGCGTACCGGAAAGTACCAGTGTGCGTTTTAACGAGAAATACGGGCCATTTATGAGGGCGAAAACCATCATATAACAATGGGCGGAGTTTCACAAAGATGACGTCACTGAATAGTTGTTACACAGTTACCAAGCGTTATTTATTTATTGCTTTCATTTACTTTGATTTGATTTTTATTGATTATATTCTTGACCACTGTTGTAGAAATCAGCTGCGTTTGAATGTTATATATTACATTTTTATTGGTGCCAAAGTAAAATAATATGTATGTGTTTGAAAATTAAAAACGTTTCTTTGTCACATATTTGGTCTTATGTCGTTGATATATTCCACAGTGGCGTCATCAAAATGTCACATCTTTTTTCAAACGATACGTATTGTATCTGTTTGATTGGGTTGCCTTTGAGTGTGTATATCATTGTTGCTGTTTTTTATTGACGAAGATAGGTTGCACATTTTATATAATAACGATTACCGGGAATCTAGTGTTATTCATATCTTTAGTAATTTTGCATAAACGAACATTGTACATATGCATATATAAAGAAAATTATTTAGTGAAATTTAATGAAACAACAACCTATAAACCAGTAAGTAAACTGTATCACTTAAAAGAAAAATAATTTCAAACAGTATATCTTGTTTAAACAGATATAAGTATTACAAACGCCGACAAACAACGACCAAGAGTTCTTGAGGAAATTCTCCCGATGATATCAGCCAGTCATTGCCTAAAATACATCTTAACCTTTTCCGCATTAGCCAATCATCGCTTAGAATACACTAACGTGGCCACATCAGCCAATCATCGCGTCGAATACACTTTAACCTGGCCGCATCAGCACATCATCGCTTAGACATACACTTTAACATGGCCGAATCAGCCAATCAGAGCTTTGAATACAATATCACATGTCCGCATTAGCCAATCAATGCTTAGAATACATTTTGTCGCAGCAGTCAATCATCGTTTAGAATACACTTTAACTTGGCCGAATCAGCCAATCATCGCTTAGAATACACTTTAACTTGGCCGCTCAAGGCTCCAAGCCACAGACTTCCGGTTTTATCCACCGCGATACTACACGGCGAACCTATGGCGGACGTCTGGCAGGTTTGCAGTAAGTCCCCGGATTCAGACAGAATCTGCACGCAGTCTCTTTTGTAGTCCGCGACAAAAAGTAGTCCCCGGGAGTAACACAAGGACGCGTGACGATACACATTACTCGCGAACGCCGTTTTGAGTTCGCAGTACCTGTCATACACTGCTATCGTCTCCGACAAGTAGTCCGTCAGATACAAGTTCTGATTATCGTCCAGGGCCAGTTTCCAGGGGTCATTCAAACGAAATCCAAACCGGAAGCCGAGGTTTCGAACGTCCAAATCCTGCAATTGTTTGCCGCGTATTGAGAACACCGAAACTTTCTTCGCTTCTTTAAAGCAGACGATAAGATTGTCATTTTCGTTAATTACCATGTCGCTTGGCTCATGCACGAGGTGGAAAAGCACTTTGTGCGCCGGTTTGTTGAGCAGAGTTTTGACGCTCGCCTTGCAGCAAACAACAATGGCGTCTGACGAAGTGGTTGATATGGCAACCACAGACTCCTCCATGTCCACGCGCGTTCCCTGCGCACCATCTTTTGTGCATAGCTGAATGAACTTCCTGTACCCCACCCACGCTCTGTTTTCATCTATTGGACAAATTGTGCTTACGAACTTTTGAAAGTTCAGCGAACATACTTCGATGTAATCCAGTGGCTTTTTCAACGACGTTCTTGTTTGTATCCTTCCCATCAACGGCTTTATAGACTGAATCAAAGGCTTGTAGTTGATTCGCACTGATTGTACCGGTAAAGATTTGCTGGAGCGTTTCGCTTCTGTAATTGATGCTTTTAGATTGTCATATTTGTTTAAAATATCAACATCTCTCAGTCTTTCTGCTATCTGCTTTAAAGTAGAAATTGACACATGAAGAGCTTTCTCATTTCTTTCGCCGTCGTCGATTTTCTTCCCAAGAGTCGCGATCGCTTTGCTTTCATTTTCTAGAACCTCTCTGATTAACTTCTGTCCATACGCATCAAGTTCCTCTTTCAGATTCTGAATATGAGCTTGAATGTCTTTCACTGTTTTGTGGGAATCTGCTTCAATAACCGATTTTTCGCGATGACAAGCCTTAACATTATCTCGGATTTCTCTAAATACGCGTTTAGTGCCGGAGTCTTTCGAAAGCTGCTTCAGCTCGTTGCGTCTGTCTATGGCGGTGACCTGAATGTTTTCACAAATATGGCTGCCGTGTCGTCCGATGGCGCATCTACCGCAAATAGGCTGTGAGCAGGTCACGCAAAATAGTTCCAGCGTAAACGGACTATGTTCATCACAAACAGTTTCTTTTGGGGACAGTCCTATCATTTCCTGTTTAACATTCACGATGTAATGTTCGTGCTCCTTGTCTGTTGTCAAATGACCTTTAACGCAATCGCTGCACAAATAAACTTTGCACTCGGAACACTTGCAGCTGGGAACGCTGGCTTTGCACACGTCACAACGATCATTCTCTGTCACCGATTGGTCAGTAAATTTGAAATAGGCGTTGTCTTCGAATCCGTTCACACCATTGGTTGGCAGATTAATCTGACGAAGGCAAAGTTCGCATTTGAACCAGGAATGACTGAAAATGAGTATGAGGTACCAAAATTAATGTAGACAACTTCGCAAGTCTTTTTTAAATTATTAATAAACACAAAATATCAGTTATTGCGTGGACCTCGGAAAAATCTGAATTCCGTGCAGTTCCTAGCAATCTCCGGAAGTTTAATATTCAACGTGTGTATACATCAGGCCCCGTGTTCACAAAGGATCAATTACAGGATCAGGATCAGTCTTAGCTGATCTTGATTTTGTAGCTCAACTGAGCGGAATATCAAACATATTTTATTGTTGGAATAACTTTTCTTTTTGATAAAATCACATAATTATTTTTATTTCTTTTATTAAATTCTTCATATCAGACAGCAAATGTACGTAATTTAAAATCGTTTAATAATATATATTTGACCAAAAATTTAAATTGATCCTGATTTAAGTGAACATCATTTTTGAGCCTGATCCTGAAATATTTCGCTCAAGTTCATCTTGAACCTGAAAATCAGGCTCAACTTGTTATGTGAACACGGAGCCAGGATATCTGCATTATATCATTGTGTCCACCAGGTGTCGCTTCTCGCAACTAACCTGTGTGATTTGCGCTGTGCATGATGGGTAAGCACTATATTCATATGGCGCCAACTGGAGCATGAGACGCTTCCCTTAAACATTAGCAAAATCGTCATAGAGTCTTGTAGGACGTAACTGGGTGCAAGTAATTCAATCTGTGCATCATTTAATCCAATTTGAAAATATAATCCGCCGTTGTTTTCAATAACTAAAAAAGTTTTTATCTCTATTTGCTCACTTGTACGTAGTGTACGAAAGTGAAAGTATAAACTGCATGACAAGGCAAGTAAAACGCATTTTATTGCACGAACAGGTATAAACACAATACTTGGAGTGTTTGAAGTTAATAATGATGATATAGTTATCATTATTAAACATGGTTTTAATAAGAATATACGGAAATTATCCTTGTCTGGACATCCCCGGACTATATCTCAGTGTGTGTATCAATTAGCCAAATATGGATAGTTATCAGTTCCCAGTATAGAGAGGTTAGACGAAAGCAGTGACGTAACACTCTATGTATAGAATGACCTTATATTACATATAGTGGAAAATTAGACACCAAAATATCACAATTAGTCAAAGTACGCCTAATAATTGAAACGTTTATCATAGGCGGATTTAGAGTGGTGGGCGGAAGATGCTCCCCCACCCCCACCCCCGTAAAATTGTCTAAAATTCGGTTTTTCAATTCTTGAGACATTCTCTCTCAGGGAATTATAATATAATTTTATCAAATTTTCATATTGAGTCATGTTGCAATGAAGGTTAGTACCCATAGAGAATATGTTCAAAAAGCATAAATATGATATCGCTCAGTTTAAATGGCATCGTTTTGCAAAATGTCTAGTTTTGACATGTATCAGTTGGTAGGTTTCTACTTTTCCGCCCTTCTAACTCCAAATCCTTTACTCGCCCCTGTTTATTGTGCGTATATTGGGCCTAGTTACGCCCCTGATACCACATGATATAACTATTACCTGGGATGATCTTGGATCCTCATCTCTAGGCAATGCTCACAGAACGTGTGCAGGCATGGCAACAACTTCAGAATCTTGTCCCCCTCACCGCACGTCAAACATTTGCTGAGGTCATAATGTACGTCATCAGCTACGTGATAACTGTCGTCCGCTCTCTCGGTCTCCGGAACCGAGCTGATCTTCCGCCATTGCACGATCGGCACCGCGCGTTCGGTTTGCTGCGCATGCTCATCGTCATCAGTGAACATAACATGTTGCCGTTCCGTTTTACTCCCTAACAGTCTAGCTGTTTTCAGAGCTAAGTCCTCCGCATCCGTGGTCAGGGAAGCTGAGGTATCTAAATTTAAAGATTTTTCTTCATTATAGCTTCTTGTTTTCACAAAACTCCTGTGCAGTGATTTCCCTTTGTTAAAGGACGCGCTGATATGGCTAGCCTTCTCATACGGTCTTGAGAATCCGGCATTAAAATGGGTCCAGGCTTTACTCTTCGGGTCCCTCGGGGGATCGCCGGGAGCGGGGATGAGCAACGCGGGGAGACTTCCGGTACTTGCGACCGAGACGCGTGACGTCGACTTTGTCGTCCCGTAAGAGGATATCCGGCCGCCCGGGGAAATCACGTGCTCCATGACCGGAAGTAGAGACTCCTAGCGGTGGTGAAAGATGTCAGAGAGCCGGAAAAGGAGATAAATCCACATTATAACGGTACACAATGTACATGTACATAAAATGAGAGTGGTCAAATATAAATCGAAATTAGCAGTTTAGGTCCCTTAATTAAATGTTACACTAATAGTTATCGCCCATTTCCAGAAAAATAAAAGGATATTAACTTTATTAAGAGCTTGTTACCAGTTGAGATTGTACTAAATTATTACATTTCATTTTGAAAGCTGCGCGTTTGGTTTTAATAACTTTTACGTGATAGTTTTCGGGGGAAAACGCAGACTCAGGCAACAAATATGCTGTCTAGTGATCTAAGCGATGTAAATACACTTACCTGATATTCAGAATCCAGCTTCCGTTCCTTATGTTGTATTTTATTTGACTTTTGTTTTCCGAAAACATTGAGAAAGCGACCGTCGGTAAGAAAACGTTGTATGCGTTTAGAATTTCACTGAACGCGAATCAGATAACGTGATTTCGGTATTAAAACAATACACGGGTCTTCACGGTTGAATCCACACTTCAGTCAATACTAGGTTATGAAAGCATGCGTAATGATTAACCATACAATGAACAATGGTAGAAATTAGTTCAAGGATTCCTTTCAGACGTATTTCTTCTCCTGTACAAGGTCAAATTCCGTTTGACATGTATAACAAGGGTAGTAATCGATGCGCACGCATCTACATGTTGACAAACTGCGATCTCTCTATTAATTATGATTGTCATGGATTATCTAGAAATAGAAGACAGATATGTAAAAGTTTGAGAGCGCAGAATACGAAGGTCTTACCCCCAAGTCCTATGATGATCCATGAAAATCGTTGTTAATCGACACTCGACAGTTCGCAGCATGTCAACTTTGTAATCGCCAATGGAAATTTGGATTGCGTGCGCATCGATTACCACCCGTTTATAATCAGGTAACAATAAAGCTCCTCAGTTAAAAAATAAGCAAATTTCTTAGATCTACAATTATAAAATTGCTTATTGTATTTTAGCTTTTTATATGAAGTTTATTTTGTGTCAAACGCTTTTAATATGAAAAAGAATTAAATCTTATTTGACCATTATTTAAATATAAAATTCTGTTTTCAGATACAACAGTTTATTTAAAATTTTACTTTATTATAACTTTAGTTCATTTTTTCCTCTGAAACGCTTTTAACCAGGAAAAGAATCAAAAGATGCTTCTTATTTGGCCATTATTCAAATATAAAATACTGTTTTTACGTAAAAGTTATTTAAAATTTTAATTATAACTTAAGTTAAAATTGTACTCTAGTTTGTTCTAATCGTTTATTTCGTTTATTTGGACGTTGTAAGTGCATTTTACATTGAACATATCATGGTCTAAAGTAAAAAAAAAAGCTGGAAAAATAACATTTTTCTTCAAAAAAACTCATTGCCTCCAGTGAGGTTTGAACTCACGACCCCTGGTTTACGAGACCAGTGCTCTACCACTGAGCTATAGAGGCTCGCGAAAGACGCACCGGAAAAAAGCAATACTAATACAATATTTGTCTTCATGTACAGATTTTAGAAGTCCGTTCTAGTATTTTATACATTAACAATTGACGTTGCTCATGCTGCATGTATTTTGCTCTTGTTATTGTTGATGATCTTTTTATTGTTACTGTTGTTGTAGTTATGGAAGTGGTGGTGGCAGTAGTGGCAGTAGTAGCAGTAGTAGCAGTAGTAGCAGTAGTAGTAGTAGGAGTAGTAGTAGCAGTAGCAGTAGCAGTAGCAGTAGCAGTAGCAGTAGCAGTAGTAGCAGTAGCAGTAGTAGTAGTAGTAGTAGTAGTAGTAGCAGTAGCAGTAGTAGTAGTAGTAGTAGTAGTAGTTAGTAGTAGTTAGTAGTAGTAGTTAGTAGTAGTAGTAGTAGTAGTAGTAGTAGTAGTAGTAGTAGTAGTAGTAGCAATAGTAGTAGTAGTAGTAGTAGTAGTAGTAGTAGTAGTAGTAGTAGTAGTAGTAGTAGTAGTAGTAGTAGTAGCAGTAGTAGTAGCAGCAGCAGTAGTAGTATTAGTAGAGCAGTAGTAGCAGTAGTAGTATAAGTAGTAGTAGTAGTACTAGTAGCGGTAGTAGTAGTAGTAGTGGAAGCAATAGTAGCAGCAGCAGTAACAACAGTAGTAGTAGTAGTAGTGGTAGCAATGGTAGCAGTAGCAGCAGCAGCAATAACAACTGTAGTAGTAGTGGTATTGGTAGCAATGGTAGCAGTAGAAGCAGCAGTAGCAACAGGTAGTAGTAGTAGTAGTAGTAGTAGTAGTAGTAGTAGTAATAGTAGTAGTAGCAGTAGCAGCAGCAGTAGTAGTAGTAGTATAAGTAGTAGTAGTACTAGTAGCGGTAGTAGTAGTAGTAGTGGAAGCAATAGTAGCAGTAGAAGCAGCAGCAGTAACAACAGTAGTAGTAGTAGTAGTGGTAGCAATGGTAGCAGTAGCAGCAGCAGCAATAACAACTGTAGTAGTAGTGGTATTGGTAGCAATGGTAGCAGTAGAAGCAGCAGTAGCAACAGTAGTAGTAGTAGTAGTGGTAGCAATTGTAGCAGAAGCAGCAGCAGCAGTAACAACAGTAGTAGTAGTAGTGGTAGCGATGGTAGCAGTAGCAGCAACAGCAATAACAACAGTAGTAGTAGTAGTAGCAATGGTAGCAGTAGCAGCAGCAGCAGTAGCAACAGTAGTAGTAGTAGTAGTGGTAGTAATGGTAACCGTAGCAGCAGTAATAACAGTAGTAGTGGTAGTGTAGCAATGGTAGAAGTAGCAGCAGCAGCAGTAACAACAGTAGTAGTAGTAGTAGTAGCAATGGTAGCAGTAGCAGCAGCAGCAGTAACAACAGTAGTAACAACAGTAGTAGTAGGTAGAAATGGTAGCAGTAGCAGCAGCAGCAGTAACAACAGTAGTAGTAGCAGTGGTAGCAATGGAAGCAGTAGCAGCAGCAGCAGTAACAACAGTAGTAGTAGTAGTCGTAGCAATGGTAGCAGTAGCAGCAGCAGCTGTAAGAACAGTAATAGTAGTAGTGGTAGTAGTAGTGGTAGCAATGGTAGCAGTAGCAGTAGCAGCAGTAACAACAGTAGTAGTAGTAGTGGTAGCAATGGTAGCAGTAGCAGCAGCAGCAGTAACAACAGTAGTAGTAGTAGTGGTAGCAATGGTAGCAGTAGCAGCAGCAGCAGTAACAACAGTAGTAGTAGTAGTGGTAGCAATGGTAGCAGTAGCAGCAGCAGCAGTAACAACAGTAGTAGTAGTGGTGGTAGCAATGGTAGCAGTAGCAGCAGCAGCAGTAACAACAGTAGTAGTAGTAGTGGTAGCAATGGTAGCAGTAGCAGCAGCAGCAGTAACAACAGTAGTAGTAGTAGTGGTAGCAATTGTAACAGTAGCAGCAGCAGCAGTAACAGCAGTTGTAGTAGCAGTAGTAGCAATGGTAGCAGTAGCAGCAGCAGCAGTAACAACAGTAGTAGTAGTAGTGGTAGCAATGGTAGCAGTAGCAGCAGCAGCAGCAGTAACAACAGTAGTCATAGTAGTAGAAGTAGCAGTAGTTGCAGTGGTAGCGATGGCAGCAATAGCAGCAGAAGCAGTAACAACAGTAATAGTGGTAGTGGTTGCAATGGTAGCAGTAACAACAGTAGTAGTAGTAGTGGTAGCAATGGTAACAGTAGCAGCAGCAGCAGTAGTAGTAGTGGTAGCATTGGTAGCAGTAGCAGCAGCAGCAGCAGTAACAACAGTAGTATTAGTAGTGGTAGCAATGGTAGCAGTAGCAGCACCAGTAGTAGTAGTGGTAGCAATGGTAGCAGTAGCAGCAGCAGTAGTAGTAGTGGTAGCAATGGTAGCAGTAGCAGCAGCAGTAGTAGTAGTGGTAGCATTGGTAGCAGTAGAAGCAGCAGCAGTAACAACAGTAGTAGAAGTAGTGGTAGAAATGGTAGCAGTAGCATCAGTAACAACAGTAGTAGTAGTAGTGGTAGCAATGTTAGCAGTAGCAGCAGCAACAGTAACAACAGTAGTAGTAGTAGTGGTAGCAATGGTAGCAGTAGCAGCAGCAGCAGTAACAACAGTAGTAGTAGTAGTAGTAGTAGCAATAGTAACAGTAGTAGCAGCAGCAGTAACAACATTAGTAGTAGTAGTGGTAGCAACGGTAGACGTAGCAGCAGCAGCAGTAAGAACAGTAATAATAGTAGTGGTAGTAGTAGTGGTAGCATTGGTAGCAGTAGCAGCAGCAGCAGTAACAACAGTAGTAATAGTAGTGGTAGCAATTGTAGCAGTAGCAGCAGTAACAACAGTAGTAGTAGCAGTAGTAGCAATGGTAGCAGTAGCAGCAGCAGCAGTAACAACAGTAGTAGTAGTAGTGGTAGCAATGGTAGCAGTAGCAGCAGTAACAACAGTGGTAGTAAGAGTAGCAGTGGTTTTAGTAGTGGTAGCAGTAGCAGCAGCAGCAGTAACAACAGTAGTAGTAGTGGTGGTAGCAATGGTAGCAGTAGCAGCAGCAGCAGTAACAACAGTAGTAGAAGTAGTGGTAGCAAATGGTAGCAGTAGCAGCAGCAGCAGTAACAACAGTAGTAGTAGTAGTAGTAGTAGTAGTAGTAGTAGTAGTAATAGTAGTAGTGGTAGCAATGGTAACAGTAGCAGCAGCAGCAGTAACAACAGTAGTAGTAGTAGTGGTAGCAATGGTAGCAGTAGCAGTAACCACAGTAGTACTAATAGTAGTAGTAGTGGTAGCAGTAGCAGCAGCAGCAGTAACAACAGTAGTAACAACAGTAGTAGTAACAACAGTAGTAGTAGTAGTAGTAGTAGTAGTAGTAGTAGTAGTAGTAGTAGTAGTAGTAGCAATAGGAGGAGTTTCAATGTCCTTTATATAACATCAAACAAAGCACCACCTAGCCAGTAATTTCACTGAACCTAACAAAAACTTACAAGGTTTCCTGATCATCTAGCGGATTGTAGCGGATTTGTGACCTAGTGGTATCTAAATGCACTGGCTTCACAACCAAAAGTCTTTACGGAAACTAACAAGGTTCCCTGATCATCAACTTTCAATTAATTAACATAACAAGAGCCGTCTCAGGGCAGTGCACTTGACTATTCAAACCGCTTTGTCACAGTTATGGGCCTTTGTCTGTGAAAAAAGGGCATAATTCTGCTAAAGTACTGGTAACAGTTATGGGCCTTGGCCAGTGACCTTACATAATGACCCAAAAGACATGTGTGAAGTTTCAACTGAAGATCTGTTGTAGTTACAGAGATATGAACTTTTTGCACACAAACCTTAACCTGATTTTGTTTGTTTGTTTAGATTTTTCGCCGTTTTTAACAGTATTTTAGTCATATCATGGCGGTCAGTTAACCTACTCACACTTTTCCTGGGCAAGCTCAGCCGATCTATTTGGTTTGCAAGTACTAAGTTCATATACTTACGCCAGTAACTGACAACTGCCCTACTTGAATCAGAGGTAGGGGAGAATGGCCGTAGAAATAATTTCATGACCAATCCCTACACAAGTTACGTGGCCCGGCTGGGATTCGAACTCGCGATCCCCAGATTGACAGTCCAGCGCTCTACCAACTGAGCTAGCCCGGCCCGGCTATTTGTTAAGTACAAAAAGGGTCATAATTCTGCTAAATAGCAAGTCAGAGTCATGGGCCTTGGCCAGTGATCTTTCATAATGACCCCGAAGACAAGTGTGAAGTTATAATTGAATATCTGTAGTAGTTACAGAGATATGCACTTGTTGCACGCAAACCTTAACCAGAGCATTACGCCGACGACGACGGACGGGTGAGTAGTATTGACTATTCGGAGAAAAGTCGAGCTAAAAAAACAGTTACTACTGAATGACTTAAGCACTATATTCTAAAACTACTTAATGCTCTGAAATAACCTTCCAATTTTATTTAATGCATTATGCATATTTAAAAATATATAACTTACTTGGGAACGATGAGGGCTGTTTCTGTATTGTTTACTAGGGCAAATTTACAACGAAGGGAGGTAATTGATTCATTTGTCATTTAAGAAAAGGGAAACAACTATTTCGACTAAATATCAAATAACCAGTTCGTCAATTCTACTTATTTGACAAAATATTTGTGATTATATGCCAAGCTAGATCTGCATACGATATTGAAAGTTGTAATTAATATTAAATATAATGCATTCCGATAATTTCCAATTTCGACTGAGTGTTTGTTTTGACATAAAAAGTAGACTGTTTATATATTTAACATGATATTGGTATATTTGCAGAAACAGAGTAGGCTTGCAGCGGATATGGATTTTGAGATCCGCCCAACCAAATTTAATGTTGAATAGAGCATGCATTCATGATAGAAAAAAGACTGGTATATATTTAAAGGATTTATTGCATAGTATACAGTAACAATAACATACACATGAGACTTCATAACACAGTTTTTTATTACCGTAACATAAATACAACACTACTATATACGTCCGCCGACATGACAGTAAAACCTAGGAATAATGGACCCTAGAAGCCAGCGTCAACGGTTTATTGTATGTGTAATAGATTGATGCGTAGTAAGTTATTGTCTTTATATACCGATTTTCAATGCTTTTGATGGTGATGATGATGTGGTACTAAATACTTCAATAGATCACAGCAACCGTCGTCCATTAATATATGACATCACTGATCTATAAATAAACGACTGCAATGCACATGTCTTTGCGTAACTTAGCATCTAACCCACTACGAATTTGATCCGCAACGACTTTCGGTACAGTTGTGACAACCACAGTCCGCATTACGTCACCATCAAAACTTCAATCTGTAGTACATACGTCAAAATGCACCGTTTTCATCAATTTTTCATAGCACTGGCATCATAATCGGCATTACGTCACCATCAAAACTGATGTCACGGTAATTACACACGTCACGAGGATCGCGTCGATCTGACACTAAGAACAGTGAAATGAAACGTCTTCAGCACTTTCTCCTAATGCTTTACTGGCTCTTATGCTTCGAAAAACGTTGATTTTATTTGAAGGCAGATATAATATCAAAAATTCTACGGATATTCAGCGACGTCGTAAACATTTTCTTCCACCGCACGCTGAATACGGCGAAATGGAGCATTTTCATCGTCTCTTTCTAGTCCAGATCATGTATTGGTGTGAATCACAAAGCGTTCATTTTGTTGAAGGCAGATATTTATGATTTTTATCACAAGTCTGGTGGATATTCAGCATCACTGTCATCGTCCTCTTCGAGCGTGCGCATATCTTTGCATTCTTGTCCGATGTCTGACGTCACGACTGGCGTCATTGACGTCACTGGTTTGATCTGGCCGGAGACGTTGTCCTTGACCACGTGCGTGCCCTTGACCCGCTTCCACTTCATGCGCCGGTTTTGGAACCAGACCTTGACCTGGAACACAAAAGCACGAATATTATTGACAATGGAAAAAAAATACTTTAATAATTTTCTTTAAATCCTGGGGGTCTCCGGCCCATGCAACAATATAACTTATACCATCTTTCAGACAGTTTTCTTTGTTTTTTCTGCATTCAACAACTGTGATAATAGAACATAAACTGGTGGTCGGAGCCTAATATGCAAGCTTATCATGCAATAAGTATAGTGCGGTATATTGAATTTAATTGTAGTTTATACGCACGATGCTTATTGCACGGCAAGCTTGCACATTCGGATCGCATCTCGTGACCTTACGGCAGCGCTAAATTTGGAAATGACACAGATGTCAAGCATGTCAGACATTACGTGACGTCTAAGAAACTGCCCATTGGGATCGGCATCGTGGAAAGTTGCGATGTGATTGGTATATATGATATGAAACACGTGTAGTTTCAACTCAACTCAACTCTAATTTATTGTACATTTCGGCCTCTGGCCCAAAATACAGCATATATACAAAAATATGACAACCACCTAGCAATTTTTTTTATATAAACAGTAAATATTCGTAGTTTCGATACAATAAGCGATGAGAGCATGTACATGTATACATCTTTGCATTTGTTTAAACAACGTTACTTTTCAATTTCATTCATTAATTTAAACATGTAAAAAGCCATTAGTTTAATAGATTCAACATCCTCAGTTTTCATCAAATTGATAAACGACATTTGATCTCTCTGACCACTGTACCAATTAAACAAAAGGTTCATTCTAATTACTTTGTAAACCGGACATTCGAAGAAAGCATGAAACTCATTCTCAACAATACTTAAATCAAAACGTGTTAAACAGTGGAAACAGACTTTCTTCGCGATTTACATTGAAGTGACGCCTGAGTTCAATATTTAATTTATGGTTTGAACATCTAAAGCGCGTTAAAGATCGCCTTAATTTAAAAGACAAATCAATGGGTAACTATTTTTCTGGATTTAATAACGATTTAAATTGCTTGTAGGTATCGCAACGCGTTGAAGTTTCTATATCGTTATGCCAATTTTGGGTCAAACAATCAACGACGCGCTGTTTAAAACTGTGTACGAACAGATTAATATCTCCGATATCCTGCGCTACCCAACTACTAGTATATCCAAAACAAAATTTAACTAGAATTGTCACATGAGTGACGAATATACCCCCACAATATGGCCTTGTCCCAAAACTGGGAATTTTAAGTCGAAAAGGGGCCATAACTCTGTCCAAATTTAGTGGTTTGTAACCAATATCGAACTTGACCCGTATTCTATGATGTTACACATGTGTACCAAAAATTATTTGAATATGTCGAGCCTTTCTTGAGTTATCATCGGGAAACCAAAAACCAACAGACCGACGAGCTCACTCCTATATACCCCCTAAACTTCGTTTGTGGGGGGATTAAGAGCAGATCCTTAATGTAAGTAGTATTTTACCTCAATATTATTTAATCTCGCACAGCACAGCACACTTGTTGAATAACTAACATATTTTGGTCAAAGTATGCTACAACTATTACATTCAAATAAATATGTACCAAGTTTCGAAACAGATGCGAGCAACGAAAGCACAAGTTCATTGATTTTTGTTTTTCAAAATGTCCCATCTGCCTGTGCCCATGAAATGGGGAATTTTATCTCGATACATTTTAAAGACAAGACAAATAAATCAGAATTTGAGGAAAGTAGCAGTATTAAGCATAAAGATGGGTTTGATATAGAGTGTAAAATTGCCCATTTAAATTATATACGAATGTTGAATATATTTAATTCTGACAAAAACGAAAACAACAGATTCCATGTATTAGACTACGAACACATTAATAAAACATTAATTAACAAAAAGAAGAAATGTTATTATCGAAGGAAAGTAAATGAGTTAGAGAATTTGAAGAAAAGAACACCTAAGGACTTTTGGAAATAGTTTAAATCTACAAGGAAACATGAAAGTGAAAGTATATCATTAGATGATTTTCGAACATTTTTTTCAAACATTAGCAGTGGTGTTTTTGACTGTAAAAACGAGGAAGCTGAAACATTCTGTTCAAATAATGATTGTGATTTGCCAAATACACGTTTTCCGTTTTCCGGAACTAGATCAGCCATTCAATGTAAATGAGATTATTACCGCTATTCAATTGTTAAAACGTGGTAAAGCTTATGGTAGTGATTGTTTATTGAATGAATACTTGTTAGAATGTAAAGATATTATTTCTTCACATATTTGTGACTTATTTAATTCTATTCTAAGCTCGGGTTTTTATCCGGAAAAGTGGACAGAGGGTATAATAATTCCTATACATAAAAAGGGAAGTACTTTAGACGTTAATAACTATAGGGGAATTACACTTCTTAGCTACTTATCTAAGCTTTTTACATCAGTTGTGAATACTCGCATTGAAACATTTTGTAACAACTTTAACATTATTTCGGATGCACAATTTGGTTTTAGAAAAGGGCGGTCCACTGTTGATGCAATATTTATATTAAGGTCTTTAGTACAAAAATATGTTAATGAAAATAAAAGATTGTACGTTATATATGTCGATATGATGAAATGTTTTCATACAATTTATAGAAATGCACTGTGGTTGAAATTATATAAATGTGGTATAGAAGGTACATTGTTAAGAATTATTAAAAATATGTATCACAATTTTAAATCTTGTGTTAAACATTGTTCAACTTATTCAGAATAGTTTAACTATGCTGTTAGATTACGCCAAGGAGAAGTAATGTCAAACTTATTATTTTCGCTGTTTGTAGAGGATTTAGAATTATTTTTGCGAGATAACGCTTCGTCGGGTTTGAATATTGATGATATTATACTAATATTGTTGCTTTTTGCTGATGATATGGCAATTGTAGGCAAAACACTTGAAGAAATACAAACACATTAGGATATTTTACTTGAATATTGCAATACTTGGGGACTTAAAGTCAATATTAATGAGACTAAAATTATGGTATTTCGTAAACGTGGTCGGTTATTACCCTCCGAAAATTGGACTTACGATGGCCAACAAATATAAGTTGTGAATGATTTTAATTATCTGGGAACAGTTTTTAATTATACTGGCAACTTTAGTTTGAATCAAGAATATCTATCTGGTAAAGCATTAAAAGCGATGAATATTTTATTCAATAAATGTTTGTTTGTTTGTTTTGATTTTTCGCCGTATTCAACAGTATTTCAGTCACATAACGGCGGTCAGTTAACCTACTCACACTTTTCCTGGGTAAGCTGGTTTACCACTACTAAGTGCACATACTTATGCCAGTAACTGACAACTGCCCTACTTGAATCAGAGGTAGGGGGAGAATGGCCGTACAAATAAGTTCATGACCAATGCCCAAACAAGTTATGTGGCCGGGCTGGGAATCGAACCCGCGATCCTCGGATTTGTAGTAACCTAAAACACTAAGTCGGTTGTTTGATGCATTTGTGGGATCAATTTTAAACTACGCATGTGAGGTGTGGGGAAATACAAAGTCGAAAGAAATCGAACGAATACATTTTTAAAATTGTGCAAAAGATTATTGAATGTTAAACAAAACACGTGCAATGTGGCAGTTTATGGCGAGTTGGGCAGATATCCTCTCTTTATAAACCGTTATATCCGAATTGTAAAATACTGGTGTCTGTTAGGGTCCATGGGGCCGACTCTGCCTGCACGTGGTGAGCTTCCTGGTGACGTAATTGACGTCAAAACGACGTCAACGGCAGCCCTATTTAACGTATACAGTACAGCAGTAGGCGTTCATAGGTGCGCTTCAGGTCGCGTATAAATTGTTAACGTGGAGAAAGATATTAAATACTGATAATATTATATTAAAAACTGTATATTTACAAGCTCTGCAAGATAGTCAGAATGGGCATATAAATTGGGTTTCAAATGTTAAAAAGCTGTTTGACACAAATGGGTTTTCTTATGTATTTGATGACGCCAATTCTGTCGATGTTAATATCTTTTGATGTCAATTTAAATGTATAATTATTGATATGTATACCCAGGACCGGCATACGACAGTCGATAATAGTTCTGTGGTAGACATGTATCATATTTTTAAACCTGTATTTAACTATGAATGTCATTTAGATATTGTTCCTAAAACCTTGAGATCGTATATTACAAAACTAAGATTGTCAGTTTTACCGCTTAGAATTCAGATTGTCGATATGCCACTCAAAATATGCCTAGAAACGAACGCGATTGTCTGTTATGTAACGAACTTGACATTGAAGACGAATTTCACTTTGTCTGCAAATGCTCTAAATTTGTCAATATTAGAAGAAAAAAATATATATTAATTTTACTACAATAGACGGTCTGAACACAAATTTCACCAATTATTAAAAAGTAATAACAAAAATGAACTTATTACGCTTGCAAAGTATGTTAAACAAGCGTTAAAAATGATAAATACTATCCTGAACACTACTGTGTAACACACACACAGTTGTCCTCCTATATTCTTTAATAGCACAATTTGATACTTTGATGTGAAAGTGTTGAAATATCACGACCGTGCTTTGCCTGTTTTTTTTTGTAAATTTATTTGTGTATGTACATACATAAATATATATATATATATATATATATACTTTGTTTAATCGTTATAACGTGACAATATACATGTAATATATTGATGCGTTTACACGATGTACTTTGTACAAGTCTTAATAAATTGTCTTGTCTTGTCTTGTCTTGATAAATTTTAAAATAGGGAAAGTTTTAAAAAGTTTCATGTTCATGAAATGTTGGTTATTTTGCTTTTTTAATGATAAATATATTCAAAATAGCCATCTACTGAACTTCTTTTGTGACAATGGTACAAATTTAATATTTGTTTTTACATTCACACCCACATGTAAAATACTATCATTTACTTGGGAGGAAAAAATGGACATTATTGGTGGAAAATGGAGGATATTTTGTCATGGGAAAACTGCCTTTAAACGGCACTTAAATTAGCGAACGAAAAATCACTGAAGTTGCATAAACGAACTACATATATACAAGTTCAACATACACGTCTAATAATAGTAATCAATTTACAGACAGTAATTAAAAGAATGTCTTATATGTATGCTATTTAACAACTGTACATGTGAATTTCGTTGATTAAAACTATAAAATAAATCAGTGACAATCGATTTTATAAGAACTTCATTTCAAATATGTACACGAATATTACGATTATCTAGAAATCCGAAAAGTGATCTAGACGATCGAGTTTCCCTTTCTGTATAAACAAGAGATGTTTTTAAAACATGTATGTTGCCCGACTTGCAGCCAAGTCGTCAATATGTGCAATTGTTAAGAGATTTTTTTAATATTGTATGTGCACGTTAACACATGGGGAGGAAATTAAAACTGATGCTTTAGAAAGTAAATATAAAGCTGAAAGAAAGATAGAGAATAATTATGGATTTATTTTTACAGTCTATTATATATGGATACCTGTTTTCTGTTTGATTTAAACATCAAATAGGTCAAAACATCTCTAGATATCCTGCGGAAACAAACTGGTCTACGGAGAAAACAGTGTTCGTGTTACAAGCCCCTGTGACCTTGACCTTTGACCTGTTGACCTCAAAATTGATAGGCGTCTTCCTTTCCTCCCAAGTAACCAGCATACCAACTTAAATGATCGTAGGTCAAAGCGTTCTCTAGGTATCGAGCGGAAACGAATTTCATGTTACAAGCCCCTGTGACCTTGACCATTTCCCTTTTGACCTCAAAATCTATAGGCGTCTTCATTTCCTCCCAAGTAACCAGCATACCAACTTAAATGATCGTAGGTCAAAGTGTTCTCTAGATATCGTGCGGAAACGAAATGGTCTACGGACAGACTGTCCGACCATCCAACAGACAGACCATCCGACCGACCGACCGATGGACAGGTGCAAAGCAATATACCCCCACTTCTTCGAAGGGGGGCATAATAAACACCAACAACATCCGCGCACAAATTGTACACGGGATATAATTGTTTGATGTGGAATTCATTAGGTTGACAGTCATTACTGATTGAGTTAAAATACTCGAGTATCAAGAACCGACTAAGGGAAGTAACCACTACACGGAGTATGACAAAGCAAACTCGTCACACTAGTCTCCCCTGATTCTCTATATTATACTGTTCAGTGTGTATATCTCGGCGAGGAGTTTGCATTTAATTTATACTGGAAAAAAGGCGTCTATGTTCCTTATTCCATTATATTGGTCACCGTTGTCAATCTATTGGGTAATGAGGAAAAATCTAAAGTAAGATAACGGGAAACTCGAAGAGACAGAAATGTCACATTATAAATATAAAATTTGCAATTGAATATCATGACTACACATTTATTTATTGTACGTCCTTTCGTTGTTCATTCATTCATTTACACGTATAATGTATTCATTCATTCCTATATTAAGTGTGTCTGCCGGTGAGAAAACTACGTTGTAGTTTTAAATAAATTGTTTTAGATATGCAATTTCATGTTCCTTGAGCAACACTAATACAAGATCTCATAACCTCGTATACTAGCGTTATATGTCCCTGTACTACAACGTCAAAGATATCAAGATTATAAACATGATTTTAATCGTTTTATCTTAAGAACTTGTGAAACTAGCATACTTCGGAATCTGCAGACATACTGAACGGTCCAGTCAGTTAAAGGGAAGGTGTCATTGGGTTATGATAGTATATACTAGTGTGTACTTACTGGCCGAACATGTTAACCATGTATCTATTTAAGTAGTATGCGCACAACATTATATTAATGTTATATAGTTATTGCGTATTTAGTTTTCATAAATATTAACACATTCAAAGCTGTGTCAAACATTTTATAAACAGATATATTTGAAGTATCAAGGCCCGGGGCCATATTCCAGAAACATCTTAAGTTAAAATATGCTCACTTACGTTCCTTTTTGTAAGGCAATATTTTAAAAACTAAACATAAATTAGTGAATTCAAATAAAGTTATGGTAAATTCATAGTAATTAATTACTCTTAACACAATTTCATATATAAATAGAATAAAATTTTTAAGAAAAATGACGATTTTAAGGAATAAAAGCCCAGAACCGTGAGTGCCCCTTTAATTGAAGAACTGAGACATGGGAAACAACAATGTGCAGCCTGTGACCAGAATCAATTTTGATGAGGTATAATTACATCATCAGCCCCCTATATATACGGCTGTGAATGGCGGACATCCACAAATCCGCTGCAGAACTTGAAATCGTCTACTTTTGTTAATTTTAGTAGTTTTCGACAGGACACCTACAATGAACGCAGTGTTTGTTTTGGCCATTGCTCTATTCTAGCAGGTATGTTTTCTTCGTATACTCATACTTATAAATCTCGTATACTTATACTCATAACAATCTCGTATATTTATACTTATAACAATCTCGTATACTTATACTCATAACAATCTCGTATATTTATACTTATAACAATCTCGTATACTATACTTATAACAATCTCGTATACTTATAACAGTCTCGTATACTTATACTTATAACAATCTCGTATACTTATACGTATAACAGTCTCGTATACTTATACTTATAACAATCTCGTATACTTATACTTATAACAATCTCGTATATTTATACTTATAACAATCTCCTATACTTATAAAAATCTCCTATACTTATACTTATAACAAGCTCAGGCTGTCAACCAAGTTACCAAGAAAATAAAGGAACAATATAGGAATATTTTCACCAAAAATATAGGACTTTTTATCTTTTTTTTCGAGAAAAATATAGGAATTTTATAGTAAAAAAAACTTCATTATCAGGCTGGTATGAAATCATATTATAGCCTGATAAGGCATACAGTTTGTGTTTTAATGTACAAAACATTTGCTAAAAATATTCACGGTAATCAATTTGCAACTGATACATGCATGCCATGGCTAAACAATAAAATTTGAATATTTCGGTTTGATGCGAGCGATGAGAGGGAGAAAAAAAAACCAACGTATGGGTTCGCGATATCCTGTTCACAGACCAATTTCAGACGCATGAATGGCCAAATAAAAAAAATATATATATATAGGAACAATTTTTAAAACCGTCTCCGTGGCCTAGTGGTTAGGGCGTTCGCCTACGAAGCGGGAGGTCGAAGGTTCGAGTCCTACACAGGGCGAGTTCTGATATGGCCGGTTGCCTACCCAGCAGCTAGTTAAATCAAGGGGTACCGATTGCCTTCCTGCCAAGCGCCCGGCATATAGGATAGGAATCGGGAGTAAAGATGTTCATCAGTAAAGGTGTCTCATAAGTCAAAACTGGCTGGCCCTTAATCGCGAGGGGTGACACTATAATAAACAAACACACACTTATAGGAAAATATAGGAGATTTTTCAAAATATAGGATTTTTTGTCTAAATTGTAGGGAAAAAAGTTTAATGTAGGAATTGGTTGAGAACACGTAATCTACTGAAAGTGTCCCTTGATTTAATTATTTCAGTCTGTGTGTCTGTAATTACATGACCATTAAAAAGCATTGGTGGTCATAATTGTACATGTATGTTTTTTGCTGATAATTTAACAATTTGACTACATGTACATTTCGCGTACATGGGACATATTTATTTGATTGGGAATTCATTACGATTATGTGACGACGATTGTTATTATTATTATCATTATTTTCAACTACTACTACTACTACTACTACTACTACTACTACTACTACTACTACTACTACTACTACTACAACTACTACTACTACTACTATTACTACTACTACTACTACTACTACTACTACTACTACTACTACTACTACTACTACTACTACTACTTCTACTGCCACTACTACTACTACTACTACTACTACTACTACTACTACTACTACTACTACTACTACTACTATAGCCGTTACTACTACTACTACTACTACTACTACTACTATAATAATAATAATAATAATACCTCTATTATTTTTTTTACTACCGTTATTATTATTATTATTACTATTAATATTTTCTATATAATTATTATTATTATTTTCTACTATTATTATTATTATTATTATTATTATTATTATTAGCATCATCATCATTATAGCTACAGAAAATATGTATGGTGAACGTATAGATGAAAGCTAAATATGTACGCTTAATTTGTTTAAAGTCGTGTGTATTATATTTTAGATGACATCTACTGAAGTTAATGCTGTATGCTTTATAATGATATTTTATGTTCTATAAATAGTAACGACGAGGGCCGAGGATTGCCGCATGACGTCAGACTGTAGCCACGTGACCTGTCCGGAAACCGATTACGTCGTAGAGTGTCACAACAGGCTGTGCACGTGTACTAAAAGTAAGGACACGCACGATGATCCAACAATTTCATTTACAATCATTTTCAGTTATTAATCATTCTAACATGACACGCTTAGAGTTTTCTATAGACAAAGAACAAAATTCATCGTTGCTGAACTACCAATAAACAACCAGAAAAAATAGTTCCGAAACTGTAAAATATAGTTCGCATTGTAACTGCAGAAACACATGTCAAGTCATGTTAGAATCGAAAAGTATGTTAGCATTTTCGTTATTTATTGGCTAATAAACATTGATGTTTCGTTCTGATGCGGTATATTTAACCATTCGGGCTAACATCTCGTGGTTTAATGCATACGCATCAGAACACCAAAACATTGTTTATTAGCCGATAAACAACTCTTCATCGAAAATTATTTCTTAAATAACACACCGTGTGAAAACTACGGAATCCTTATTCCGCCAGTTAAAATTCGCCCTGTACAAAACTACGAAGATGCGACAACGCGAACTTCGAAAGTATATTTCGATTCTTCGCCCCTGAGAGATTTTATACAAGCACGAAAACAGAATCAATTTTATAATCCGAAAGAACAGCTTACAAAGTTTAGTTGATGTACTAATTTATTTCATGGTTGTAATTAAATACCACGATAAAAATGAAAAATGGACGAATTTAAATGGGTGTATTAGCCGTTTTCCAAGAATGCGCGAAATTAATTCATCGCGAAATAAAAAGAGTTTAGAGTATTGTGTTGTTTTTACAGCGGAGACGCGTTGCGTGGCGCAGGCAGACTGCGCCAATACCGGTTGCCAGCGGGACTGGCACTGCGTGGACAACGTGTGCCGCTGCGGACTGACCATCGGGGGCTTCATCGGCAAATAGTTCAGACTCTCCCCCCCCCCCCCCAGCCTTACCCCATTACCACCCCCAATCGTCGCGCCACTCCAAATCATCGCCGCACTACCCCACCCAGGGCCCTGGTTCAACCAGGCGATGTCAAGCGGCGGCCTAGACACAGTAAATCTAGAGTGACTTATTCTATGGGTCTTATTCATTATCGCGATTCATGATGTTAATGTTACTTGTTTTGTACGCGTTGATTATTTTTGTAATAATTTTTTTTTATATTGCATTTCCTTTGGGAAGGTTACTTGATTATTTATGTTACGAGTATTTTGAGAATAATATAATTTATTTGTAAACCCCGTTTCGTTGCCTTTCGTTTTTTGTTTGTCAATTTTTCATACAGTCACGATAATATGCAAATGTACAACCATTTTTATTACTTTCAATGAATTAATATATAACAGTTTGTATATAATAATGAATGTTAAACTGCGATAAAAGTACAAGAATTGAGTATCTGGTTTGGTAGACTGGTATGTATTGTGTGTCATTTTAGCAAATTAACGATACCCACATTTGTATGGTTTTGTACGTATTGAAATTGCCAAACAAAATTTCGTTTACTTTAATTTAGACAAGATGTCACTAAAATCTATTGATTGATGCATTGATTGACTGATTGATTGATTAATTAATTAATTAATTGACTGACTGACTGACTGACTGACTGACTGATTGAGCAAATAAATAAATAAATGAATAAATGTATAAATGAATGAATGAATGAATGAATGAATAAATAAATAAATAAATAAATAAATGACAGACACACGCCGGCAAAAACATAAAATTCTTAGCGGAAGTATTAACGTCAACGTAACGTAACAGACACAATGTACGTAACGTTCCCTACCTGACGCTCCGTGAGATCCAACGCCACCGCGATCTCGTAGCGCCGAAGTCTCGTGAGATAGTTGCGCAGCGAGAACTCGCGCTCGAGCTCCCGGATCTGATGCTTGGTGAACGCCGTCCGCTCCTTCCGGGGCTTGATAGAGAGGTCGAGCTTGCATGCGTCGCCGGAATCTGAAAACAGAGCTACTTCCTGTAGAAAAAGATTTGGGCCCGTTCTTTAAAGAATCTAACGTTATTCTTAACTTACGTTGGGAATAAGTCAAAATAAAAATCAATGTGTTGTTTTAAACAGTATGATTAGGAACATGTGCCTGCAGAATACATACTATTGATAACATGGATTAATATTGCAACGAATAGTAATAGGGCAACATGTTCAAACAATGCATTTCTTTCTCAGAAAATCGAACATGATGATTTTTCAGAATTTAAAGATTTTTCTTAATTTTCGCCTAAGAGTTATTTTTTAATGCCAACACTCGGATCATGGCTGGTTTCCACAAAGCTCCTAAGGAAAATCCTAACTTAAGTCATATTTAATTGAAAATTTCAAATAATATATTTTGAAAATGAAAATCAAAATTTCATATTGGAAATATAGTAAAATAAGAAGTATAGGTTGGTTATTTACTAGAATAAAACCATTTAAGACAAAATTAACGTTATGTAAATGAACCAACCACAGACTCAAGGAAAGTTATGGTTTTAAGATGTCTACTTAAGTTTTCACTAACTTGTGAAATTTCAAATCATTTTTTTCTACACCAAATACTATGACTTACGTTCACAAACAGGTAAAATACGAAACATCTGAGTAATATTTCCCATTTTAAGTCATGTTAGGTACAAGAGCCAAACAAAAACAGACGTTCTTCACAAACTTAACATAGGATAAGAGATCTCGCTTGTCGCCGGAATCCGGCACGGACAAGAGCTACTTCCTGTATACCAAGGGGCCATATTCCAGAAACATCTTAAATAAAATCTTATCCTTAATCTGAAAACCATAATATTTCTTTAGCGTTAGAATCAAAAGTGTTTATCAATTATCAACTTATTATTATATTAACTGTCAGTTACATTGACTGAATGCACGCTAATGACGTAACAAACGTAACGTCGTAAATTTGTTACATGGCGTCCGAAGAAAGCGCTTAAAAAGGTACACAACATTTATATTATAACAGTAAGGGTATTCACAAAAATATGTATTTTTTTAATATAACCTTACACAAATTAAGTGAACTTACGTGAAAATAATTTAAAGTAAACTTAAAGACGTTCGCAACAAATTTTTCCATTTTTTTTCCAACGACAGATTCACTTAAAAATTTGCACAAACATGTGTCAATTTATCCTAAAACTAAATGTACATCATTATTTGAATTAATCTGTGTTTTTTAATTTAGGAATACAGCGCTTTATCTATAGTTACCATTTAAAAAAATGACTTTTAATGGACGCTTAATGAGGTTAATTATGCATGTAATATGCCTTTGAAAACATCAATAAATAAAGTATATACGAATATCTTTTGTTCCAAACGACAGATTTTGTGTATACAAAATGGGGGTCACCGGCCTTTTTCCGGAAACATTGGGTTTTGAATACGGTACCTGTCGAAGCCCCTTTTTCAGTTTGGATTTTTTTATCAATGTTTTAAGTACATAGGAGAGCTTTTTTTCAAACGAGGATACGGTTCTTTCAACTGATATGTTTTTACATGTCTTGTTTGGCAATACACAAGTGTATTTTGGTAATAAAAAAACGCTTTACCCACATTTACTGTTAAAATAATGAATTGTACTGGACATTTAAGTAGATCAAATGGGTATTAATAATACCTTCTGAAACGTAATTTATTGTGCATGAATATATTTCGTTCCAAGCGACAGATTTTCTTAAATTTTCGCACATACATGCACCAATGTATACTTACACCAAAACATTAATAAAAAGAATGGGTCACGGAACTTGTTTGGGAAATATTGGACTTTAAATAGGGTCCCTATGTAGCCTTGTTCATGTTCGTGTTAACGTAATCAACGTATCAATTGCCAAATTAGAACGAAGATATTTAATGGATCTTTTTTTTTAACAAGTTTCTTTGGCAATACAGTGTATACGTGTGTTTTTGATTATTATAATGCTTAATGAATTTTAACCATTGACTGGAACTTAATGACTAACAAAGAGTTATATTTATTGATTGAAATTATTGTATTGTAACCTATATACAATAAAGAAATAATGAAGCAAAAGGAGAAATTAACCCAATTATATTCTTTTTTGTTGCGAACGTCTTTAAAAACAACTTTTAAACGTTGGGCATGATTACTTAGCAAAATAAAGCAAAGATAAATTCATCTTCAACCGCATGCATTATGTGCCCGGTCCATTTACCCCTCCCGACAGGGTCTCTACTTCTACTATATCAAGGCCTATTAAGAAATAATTTTCGATCTAGAGGTGTTTATCGGCTAATAAACAACCATTTGGAATTATGATGCGATTAATTTAAACCACTCGTGGTTTAATTAAGAAATAATTTCCGATTTATCGTTGTTTATCGGCTAATAAACAATGGTTTGGAGTTCTGATGCGTATGAATTAAACCACATCAGAACGACAAATCGGTGTTTACTAGCCGACCAGCAACGATAATGCGAACATTATTTCGATTCTCACATTACCTGACAACATTTTCTGCAATTACAATGCGAACTATATTTTATATATTTGTTCGGGTTGTTTATTGGTAGTTAAACAACGGTAAATTGTGTTCTTTTTCTATAGAAAACCCTGCGCGTGTCGCTTTAGACAAGGTTAGAATTCTGCGTTTTTCTACGATCTCACGTGTTCGTCTCGATGCGTTTTTCGCATTGTTCACGAGGCGCGTATTACCCAATAAAATTCGTATTAAATTAGGTGTAACATTGCCGTAATTCAATTTAGATTGGTAAACGATGTCTGTTTGTCTCGAAATTAAGAGTGAACGCATCAATGTCAGATCAACACATGCTTTTGTTGCCGGGGACCACATGCTAGGGTTTCTACTCATGGATTAATTAATGATGCAATTGCTTCGACATTCCCATCTAGAAATGATTTATGTTTTAGATGATGAACTTAATAATAATTTGATTTACACCTTAACTCTATGACAGATTTAAGAGTGATTATGTTAATATTTTGCTAGTTTGCTCTTATTCGTGCTGGAAAAAATAATTGTTTTTTTGCTGCTCTTAAATTGTTGGTATGTCTGTAACATGGTATTGATTATATTGTGTACATTTAGTATTTTTATATACACTATTAAATGCTGTTTGTTTACATATACATATATTGTTTGAAAGCCTCATTGTGAATAAGATTATTATTATTATTATTAGTTTATTATTATTAGTAGTAGTATTCGTAGTATTAGTATTAGTAGTAGTAGTAGTAGTAGTAGTAGTAGTAGTAGTAGTAGTAGTAGTAGTAGTAGTAGTAGTATCATCATCATCATCATCATCATCATCACCACCATCATCATCATAATTATCACCATCATCATCATCATCATCACCACCATCATCATCATAATTATCACCATCATCATCATCATCATCACCATCATCATCATCATTCCTTTTATGCATAAAGAGTCAGCAATTTTTTTTTCACAACTCCGGGAATGGGTTCGAAATCCATCAGCCTTGGTAACTTCGCGTCATGAAATCTTGCTGAGAGAAAAAAAATGAAGATGGTAATTACCAAAACTAGTGAAATACCGATTGAACTCGGGATTGTAATGGCTTTTATCAATAAACATACAAAAGTTTAATGTAGGGGTAAATGCCATATATTTTATCGGATATTATTTAAATGTCACCCGGCCTTTACTTTTTGCCATATATGACATAAGATCTTTTCACAGATGTGAAAATATGATTTGTGAAAAAGTATTATCATACATGGCGTGTATACCTAAATAAAAATGCAGTCGCCCGGTGAAAAAGGGCATGCTGTAAGTGAGAACTATGCCTAAACCAGAAAGATTCAATGATCAGTGATACATTTTCTAGACAAAATTATATAATAGATAAACTAAAAAAATTACATTGTTGTTGTTTTCTATACATACAGCTCTTGTATATATTCGTTGATATTAAAGCATGACGATATTAGTTTTGTAATAAATTTATATACCGGTATAGTCGAAATAAATAAACTAATGTTATTTAATGAGAAAAATTAATAGAAATACACTATTTTATTACTAATATCACAAAATTCTAACTGTTAACAGTATGTGTGTTTGTTGGTATTTAATAAATATTTTCCAAAAACTAGAAGAAGAAATCGACACAAATAGGTAGATGACTATAAATAAGATTAGAGCAGCAAAAAGAAAGAAATAAGAAAATATACTTACTCATAAATTAACTTGACACTGTTGCTATGTATTCTTTGGAGTATCTGACAAGTCAAACCTACACATGTGTGGCACTAACAATTAGCTTAATGATTATTCTGTTCAGAAACGTTATTACTTACAGTTTTTCTATTCTTATTTTCAGAATGACCAGTAGAGTGTAAAGATATTAGCGTGTCAAAATCAGGGCTCTAAGAGGAGTTTTGGAGTACATGCACCTATCAATATTTTTGCTCAAGGGGGAGGGGAGCGGCGGGCTGACCCAGGGGAATTAGACAAATTTTATTTTTCTGGGGTCTAATTCCCCACCCTAGAGCCAAGCATATTTGTCTAAATCCCCTCAGTGGCAGATGCTATATGTTTATCAAATGGCCCAGGGCCTGTTTAAACAAAATCAAAAATCCGACCAAAGTCTATTACCCCGGGACCAGGAATCATTCGGAATGTCAAATTCCCGCCTGTCGGGAATCGCTTTCAGTCTAAAGTCCCCCATATGCCCCCCCGCTCCCCCCTAGGGGAAAACATTGATAGGTGCAATATACTCATTTACAAATTGGAAAATACTCAATAAAAATGAAAAATGAGAGTTCTAGCACTCATTAAAAAATCTTGAAAGAGATTGTGATTGATTTTGAAACTGCTGCAATTCAATTTAAAAATGACTTCTCACTAGAATTTGATGGAAATATAGTGCATATACGGCATACATAGAGTATCGAATAACAATTGTTGATTCCATATTTATACATCTTTAAAGCATTAAAATAAATATCAACATTCGTAGTTGTGTCTATGTTGGGGTAAATACCCCTTTATTGTTGAATTTAGCGAGTACCAGTACTCTTTGAGTTAAGTTTTTATCAAAAGCACTGAAAATCAATACACAAATGTCGATTTTCTTATTACGTTTTTTCATTTCTTATTTTCGGAATGACCAGTATAGTGTAAAGATAAAAGCGTGTAAAAATCAATACACAAGTGTCCAGTTTCTTTTTAAGTTAGTATATAGAAACAGTGAAAGCATATTTACCGTCCAGATTCTTATCACTGTCGTCTGTTAGTCCAAATTTCGATTCGGTTTCGATGTCGTCTGCAAACGCTGGACTCTGCAAACTTTGGCCAGCCTCGGTTTCTTGGTAGTATCTATCTTTCCACGACGAAGAAAACGGAGAACTCTTGACCCTCGAATCACAGAAGTTATAATGGTATCCATAATTGTTCCCGATATCCGAACTTTTAGTCTTATCATGCACCGTAAACTGCGTTTTGGATTCCGGTTGTAAAATGTCACCGGCCTTTGATTCCGGTAGTAAATAGTTCGAATGGTACGACGATACGTTCCAAATCTGCGTGTAAGAAGGTGCGTAATCGTATGGGTACGGTTGACACCCGAGCGTCCGTGACTCGTACGGGTGTCCGTCCAGAACGCCGGGTCGGGGCAGACTGCCTGGCAGGCCATAGCTCCCGTGGAACGCCGACTGGAAATGATTTAAGTTGGATCCATTCACTCCGTACAACTGATTATGATCCATTTTTCAGACCCGCGTGTAATTTTCTCCTTAATCGCAACAATACAGTCTCGATGGTTAAATTAGTTTTCAATGTTTAGAATATAATGACATCCACATGGCGTTAGTGGTGGTAGTAAATTCCCAAAATGCTGCAAAAGTCATTCTAAATTATCTATCCGTGCAATACCCCTAACATCACCGCCAGGTTGAACTATTCTATCTATTTAATTACTCCGCTTTGACCAAAAGTCCGTTATATTGTTTATTTCGCGCCGCGCTTTGGAACCGTTCGTTAAATCGTTTTTAAAACGGGATACCATAAATATCACAAATTGTTAATTTCCGATTATAGATTAATTACTTCTCAGAATCGCTTTGAAAATCCCGAAACCCATTTATCTAAGAAAGTAATTACTTTTAAGTCGAAACATGGCGTTGGTAGAACCATCAGCGCTGAAAAATGGTTAATAAAGTGAAAAATTGCGTTAACAGACATTTCGCAACGGTCCAATGCGCATGCCGAGATTTCCAGACACACGGAACTACTTTCTCTGAGAGCGATCTCTGATTGGACGCCATCGACATGCGCGCGCATCGGGTAGGCGGGGCTAAATAATGTTTCAAAGAAGCTACTCAGGCTGTACTAAGAACTGGAAGGTTTGGTTGATCGTTCAAATAATATTCACCTTAACCGATCAATTTAATAAAGTCTTCTGAACGCGTGAAGAATTCTGGGGTAATAACTCGATAGTATTTTGCAAGTATCACCGCTGAACTTTGCCGATAGAGCATTTCTAATAAGATTCATCTAAAATTTGAATAATAAGTTGTTATTAATAATATTGTCTACCACTCTTTAAACCATATATAGTTCACAAATAACAAATGGTAACTTACGACCTGCCAATACAGTACAGTAAAAACAACAACAACAACATCAACAACAAAAGATTTTTCTACTGCTACTACTATTACTGCTGTTGCTGCTTCTGCTACATCTACTACCACATTATTACTACTTCTACTACGACGGCGACGACGACAATATAAAAGAGCACTGCATGTTCGACATCAGACAGATCAATCACATTGTTTTCGTGAGGCTAAAGATGTGTTACTTCATTTAATGGAGGACAAGATTAGGTCGACATCCCAGCTGTTAACATTAATTAACGAAACGGGATCATTAATAGACCCGTGATCATTAGGGGGTAAATAAACCATTAGACAGTAATCGTTATACGTAAGACGGCAGTTTGCAGATAGGCGATTGGCGATCGATTTCTGATAATATTGATGAGGAATCGAAGAGTTCCGAACCGTACGACGTCTTCATTAATTAAGTATTAGGTATACTCGTCTATTATCAAGTACATTGACCCGCGGCTGGTCTTTATTAAGCCCCTAGGGGAAATCTTAACTTACGGACGTTCGCAACAAAAAGAAAATAATTGGGTTAATTTCTCCTTTCGCTTCATTATTTCTTTACTGTATATAGGTTACAATATACTAATTTCAATCAATAAATATAAATCTGTGTAAGTTCCAGTCAATGGTTAAAAGTTAACAAAGCATTAAAACAATCAAAAACACACGTATACAATGTATTGCCAAACAAATTAGTTAAAAAAAGATCCATGAATATATATATATTCTATTTTGGCAATTGATACGTTGTTTACGTAAACACGAACATGAAAACGGCTACACAGGTACCCTATTTAAAGTCCAATATTTCCCGAACAATATCGGTGACCCATTTTTTTTATTAATGTTAAGATTGGTGCATGTATGTGCGAAAATTTAAGAAAATCTGTCGTTTGGAACAAAATATATTGATGCATAATAAATGACGTTTCAGTACCCATTTGACCAACTTCAATGTCCAGTCAAATTCATTATTTTAACAGTAATTGTAGATAACGCGTTTTTTTATTACCAAAATACACTTGTGTATTGCTAAACAAGACATGTAAAACATCAGTTGAAAGAAACATAACCTTGTTTGAAAAAAAGCTCTCCTATATACTTTAAACATTGATAACAAATCCAAACTGAAAAAAGGGGCTTCGACAGGTACCGTATTCAAATCCCAAAATTTCCAAAACAAGGCCGGTGACCCCTATTTTTTAAGACTGTTTTAGTTTCAGTATACAATGATGCGTGTGTATGGGAAGTTTCAACAAAATCTGTCGTTTGGAATCAAAGATATTCGCATATTTGATAAATTATTGATGTTTTTACAGGCATATTTAATGCATAATTAACCTCGTTAAGCGTCCATTAAAAGTCATTTATTAAATGATTACTGTAGATAAAGCACGTTTTATAATTAAACTGCACTTGTATATTACCAAACGAACCATTTAAAAAAAGATCCATTTAAAAATCTCAATCTGTGTTTGAATATGAACGCTTTATATATTACTCTACATTCTAAGTAACACGCACTCAAAAAGGGTCTTCGACAGGTACCGTATTCAAAAATCAATATTTCCGGGAAAAGGCCGGTGACCCCTATTTTTTACGACTGTTTTAGTTTTAGGATATATTGATGCATGTTTGTGCCAATTTTGAAGAAAATCTGTCGTTGGAAAAAAAATGAAGGAATTGTTGCGAACGTCTTTATGTTGAACTTAACTGTAAAAACATTCAAATCAAATATTTTATGTGAAATCCAATGATTTCTGTTTACAAAAGGTTACAACAATAAACCCATAAGCAATAAGTGCTAGCATAAACACTTCTATGTCAAAATACCTACACAAGAAAACGCAGAATACTGAAGGAATATTATGAATTTAAGACTTGTGCTTAAGCTACGTGAAAACGGACCCATATCAATGACCCACTGTGTTAAGCATTTATCATAACTTTGGAATGTTTTGGTATATTAGTATATTTGTTGGTATCAAAGGTACAATCATAATATGCTTATGTTGTTAATACATCATTATTTCACATCTCCCCAACCACGGGCGTGTCCAGGCATACGCACGTACGAACGTGCGTACGCTTAGTTATCATATCGAAACTCAGTTTAAAACAGTTTACAAGTATTTAAAATGAAACTTCTTCTGGATGAGATATAAACTTGAACAAATGTAAATTTGTGTAAAACGCTGTTTTAAAATTTATGTGAAATGTCGTGTGGAAAATTTGAAATGGGAAGAACAAATTGTTAAGTGTTTAACGTATAACAGAAAACAAACACAGTCCGTTTTAACACTACACGTAGTACCCTGTAAACTGCATCTTCGCCATTTTTATTTAAAAAAAAAAAACAACAACAAACAACTCACCACCATCTAGCATCAGTAGGAACCCCAGAAACAGCATCAGACACGCCCTGACACCGCTTAAAACCGCCTTCCACAATGTGTGTATTTATTTTATGCTCTTTATAACACTACTAATCTGATTTTCTTGTGCCAACTTATCAAAGTATCTACTTTTTTTCATGAAATTCACCAAACTTTCGAGAAAATATGAAACCTTCCGCGAAATAATAGTACGATCTTTAACTCATTGTCGTCACTCACCGTTCAATGCACTAACGTGATTTTTTTTTATTTAAAATGGTGCCTGTACGTGACGTGGACACAACAGTTTTCATGAAAATTGTGTATATTTTATGAAAAGTTTTTCTTGAAACTTCGTCAAAGTTATATGAAAAGTAGTTGGTTATATTATGTAAAAGTATGCTACCATACGACGAGCATATCAATCAATGACTGACAGTGTAAATTAAGTATTTATCATAACTTTTGGTATATTCGTACGTTGGTTGATGTATGTGTAAAATCATATTCATGAGAGTTGATTGCTCATGAAAAAATCAATAATGTAATCACAAACTAACACTTTATATCAATTTCTGTAATTTTCCAACTCTACCACATTATTTCCTAAAACAAAACTATTCACGTAGACTAGTAACGTTTGCCTTGTTTCGTCGTTTTTCCAAATAAATAATGGGAATTCAAAACCACGCAGATTTTATTAAATAAACCAATGCACAAAAAAGAATTTATTAATTAACGAAAAAGCTATACCTATTAATGCGAGCGTTGTTGTGATCTTGTCGATCTCGCCAGTTTAATTTATAGTGGTTTGGAACCTCAAGTCCTTACGATTGGATTGTACGTCATTTACTGAGTAAAACAACGTCTATGAGCGTATAACACGTACTTGTAATTGGAAATATAGATACTTATTGATATTTCTGCCGATTCTGTGTATTTTTACCCTTTAATTAACTGTTTAAACTCTGCTGATTGCAAACAACATTTTAGGTCGTTTCGGTGTTCCTCAGTCTTTATCCGAGGAACGCTCTGCGCGATAGTGACGTCATTAAGAGTAAAGAGCGGGTTTTGTTTAAAAACGTAGTCTCTCCGGGCGTTCTGATTGGATGAGACGGCAAACATGTGCTCAACGGTATGTTTATTTATAATTATATATTACCTTGAATATTTCTAATTTTATATATTACCTTGAATAACATTTAACTAAATATGATTCACAAAATTATTTAATACATGTTATTATTTTAAGGAACAAATGAGCGCAAAATAAATATATAAACCGGTTGGAGTAGCTGTTTTTTTTCTGTTGTTTATTTAAATATAAGCTTCCCACCCCTGATATTATTTCCAGTCCGCAGCCGCTCGGGGATTATTTAATTCTCCACGCTACCCTTGGGAGTTTCTGGGGTGGGTGCCACGTGGGTGCCACGTGGGTGCCATGCAAGTGTAATTTAGTGGCTGTAGGTCTACTTTTAATATGTTTATATTACTATTATTTAATAATTAAGTACAAACATATATAATATTAGAATATAACTTTCCACATAATTACTGTATTTCATATAATTTTAAAATCGGGATTTTAAGACACCAGGTAATATTATTATTACTTAGTATTGGGGAAAAGCTGTATTAACATAGTTTTATTCCTAACAAAGTTTTGTTATATTGAAAACAATGTTTGCAACCTTTACTATTTTTATACATATCTTTGTTATGTTCACAATTTGTTTTCTAATGCATGAATGATAAATATAATGTTACATTTTTAATCACATATTGTAATTTGTATGCTGTGATTAATGCACTACTTTTAAAACTGTGCACTTTAAATACCAGTAACAATTTATATGATTACTATTACTTTATACTGCGAAAGTTTACAATAAATATGTTTGTAAATACACTTTTAAACAAGAGCTGTCTCAGGACAGCAAGCTCGATTATTCATACCTCTTTGTCAGAGTTATGGGCTTAGGTCAGTGACCTTACATAATGACTATGAAGACATGTGTGAAGTTTTAATTGAATATCTGTAGCAGATGAGATACAGAGATATGAACCTGTTGCACGCAAACCTTAACCTGAATTTTATATTAAGTACAAAAAGGGCCCTAATTCTGCTAAGTTGCAGGTCAGATATATGGGCCTTGGTTAGTGACCTTACATAATGACCCCGAAGACACGTGTGAATTATCAATTAAATATTTGACAAAGTTAGAGAGATAGATCTATGTACTTGCAAGCAAATTTAAATGTAATATTTCTGAATATATTTCTAAGTACAAAAGGGGCATAATTCTGCTAAATTGTAGGTCACAGTTATGGGCCTTGGCCAAGTGACCTTATATAATGACCCTGAAGGCATGTGTGAAGTTTTAATTGAATATCTGTAGTAGTTACAGACATATGAACTTGTTGCACGCAAACCTCAACCAGAGCATTAATGATTACACCGACGCTGACGAACGGGTGAGTATAATAGCTCGGACTATTCAGTAAATAGTCGAGCTAAAAATCAATCCAATCAGAATACTTATGAATATATAAATGATGCTACTTCATGATGAAATTTCAAGGTATCCATTTTAGCCATCTTGATATATTTGATGCTACCTACATGGCGATTGTCCAAATAACAAATAATGTAAAAAAAAGTTCCTTAATTGACATTTTTACTGCTCGCGGAAATATGTGACACTGTGAATTAATCACCATGATATACATTCATGGTCGGCAAATACCTGTAAAGCCTACAGCCGAAGCACTTTTCATCCACTAGTAATCTCCATCGCAGCTCCTTTGCTTAGCGAATATCGTCATTTGTTAATTTGTCACTGTGTTTTTGTCAAATGTTTAGGTCTAAACTTTTATAGGTTAAACACAACTCTAATTAAAAGTAGGCCAACTTGTAGGGAACGAATCTGTGTATACTATATACATTTAATATTAGGCCAGAGTTTTTTTTATTTCTTGGTTCTCTTTTATTTTTGGAAATGTGTTTGGAGGAGGGAAAAAAAAAAATAAAAAAAAATAAAAAAATACTGAATTGAGTCAATTAATGACTAGAATTTCATAAATGGAAATGGGAAGTGATATTAATATATTTACGCATTATTACTTACAAAAATCATATTACACAACATTAACTTAATCACTCATAAACATGACATTAATACCAATAATAGTAACATTAAAAGGCAGTCTTTATAATATAAAAAATTAAAATATGCTAACACTTAAACACAGTACGTCAGATATCGCTGAGCAGTGGCTACATTTATATGTATAATAGCATGTTTAATAAAGGGAAAACTAACTGAATATATCTTATTAATAGATCAATATACACCAATGAAATTTGATATTCAAAATATAGATATTAAATTATAAATGTGTATTTAATACAGTGAGTCTAAGATCTTAATTTGTTTTTACTGAGTATTTTCTTCTGCTTAAGTGTTGCATGATGTATAAGATAACAATGAGCAGATCATATGAATCATACAGCGATATACAGTCACAATGCATGTTACATAAAATTAGGTAATTTCTTCAGCGTTTTTTTTTTATTGCAATCCGTTTAACAGGTTGAAACCCTTTCACAAGGTCATTTTAACGATATCTGGTACATTCTACAATTTTTTATTTTTTTTTGCTTTTTGGAAACAATTGGGTCGGCGGATCCGAGAACCAAGAAAAAAAAACACTCTCGCCTTATGTTTGTTCAGACTTTATATTGTTACGCTGAATGAGAATATTTATAGATCATGAGTGCTTGAGCATGAACCTCGAAACAACAAACAACAGTAGTAGTAGTAGTAGTAGTAGTAGTAGCAGTAGTAACAGCAACAGCAGCAGCAGCAGGAGCAGGAGGAGGATCAGCAGCAGCAGCAGCAGCAATAGTAGCAGCAGTAGTAGCAGCAGTAGTAGCAGCAGTAGTAGCAGCAATAGTAGCAGCAGTAGTAGCAGCAGTAGTAGCAGCAGTAGTAGCAGCAATAGTAGCAGCAATAGTAGCAGCAGTAGTAGCAGCAATAGTAGCAGCAGTAGTAGCAGCAATAGTAGCAGCAATAGTAGCAGCAGTAGTAGCAGCAGTAGTAGAAGCTGCAGCTATTGAACTACAACGTTCACATTTAATAACGGACGGTTTCATATCAGATGGTAAACGTTTTATGTATACTGCCTAATACATACAATCCACGCGCTGCTCAGTTGGGAGATAATTCGGACAGCAACCTATTAATCGGATATTAATTGCCCTGCGTGTGTTCGTGATGGCCAAGGGCGACTTTGATCTGATGGTATGATTAATTGAAACATTTGTGTTAATGTGTCCATTTTCCTCCTGCTCATAAAGACAACAATTTGCTTCTTGAATCTTCGGAGCATGAAATTACCGCTTAAAGAATCATGTCGTAGAAGTTGTCCAATGGCTGATGAGCGCAAGATTGGCGGGGTGTAAGACATAAGCCTCGACGACGTTGCGAACCTCATTCTCCGCATCCTCTTCTTTCTCCTCCTCAACATAATCTTCAATCATCCTCCATCATCATCATTATCATCTTCAGAATAATACTAATAATAATAATGATACATTTAATAATAATACTAAATAATAATAACAATAATAATCATCATCATCATCATCATCATCATAATTATCATCATCATCATTGACAGTATCATCATCATCACTATCACCATCGTCATCATCACCATCTTTTACATTACGCATTAACATATTGAATTGTGAGTAAAATGTCAACAAACTGTTTTTTAAGAATTAAATTTAAAATGTTTAATAAGCAATTGACAGTAAGTGTAAATGGGCGTTAAAGCTTTCAGCAACTGCGTCATTATCTCAAAGCAATGATTACTTTATTCTACTGATATTACAACGAGTAACACATAATGACAGATTATACGTTAATGTCACAAATACTCACACGTGCTTGTTTGTTGTTGTTGTTAGTGTTTTTGGTGTTTTTTTTCATTTCGGTACAAAGGGAATGAAACGAAGACAACACAGAAGTGTAAATGCCATGTCACATTAAATAGAGTTTTAAGATATTGGAAACCCATAGGCATATTGCAATATAATGTATTGCAATATATTGCAATATATTGATAGGCATAAATTAATGCATCACATATATTAATATTAAATTAACTTATTTCATGCTTGTTGGTGTTTATTTCTATGTTTCAATACTATTTAGACTTCAAGTTAACATGTGCTTTGTTAGTAATTTATAACAGATCATTGGATTCTATGACAATATATACGAATATATAAATACAATATTCAAAGAAACATATTGTAATATAATATATTTTGGTATACATCTTCACGTCTACCGGCGACTCCTGCAAACAAAGGCGACTCTATAGCTGTGATGAGCACGTCAGCCGCTGGCACGTGGTATGTACGTCCCCCCGGGTTTCCCGTGCACGGAATGTGGGGGCCCACGTCTCGATGAGATCTTAATGCGCTTATCGAGGGCTTATCGGACCGACACAGAAGGCGAGGCTATTGTACAGACAGATACTTCTAGATAACGGCGCAGTCGACATGATTTATATGACTGATCACAAACCCGAAAACGAAAAAGTACAGTAACTGTTGTGAGTAGATTCGTTTATTTCATAAATGTAAGAGAGCTGCTGAGCCATATAGTTAAATTCGGATGTCAAACAAAATACCATAAACGTTTTGGTTTGGGGAGTACTAAGTAACGTATCGAATACTCATTACAATAGGAAATAAAGTATCGTTTGATACTTAAATGGTTGGTTAGAATAATGAGCTTGTGTAAATTGTCTGAAGAGGCCAAAACATAAAAGAAACAAAAAAGTTAGCTGAATTTTCTCCGCGTACTCCTGTTTCTCACACAGCACAAGACCACACCAAAAAAAACGTAAAAATGTTTCAGAAGTGTGCAGACATTATTCGAAACTCCGATGTACCAGTATATCAAAAGAGACAGGTAGGTCGGGATGCGGGGCCAAACCGCGTGTCCACACATAAAGCAGCTTCTGCGAGGAAGGACATTAAAACAGCGGAGAAAAAAACACGTGCGGATTCCCAGGCAGAGATTCCGCGGCACGGCCGCCTTGTCCTCACATACGCCAACCCACGAAGCGGGCCCGGCCGCAGCATATGCGGCGAATTAAACCAGGATGCGATTTGTTGACATTGTATGGAAATAAAAAAGATGATCAAACGGAAGACTCGGCTTCGAAACACACACCTGTTAGGAATCTACCGCTCTGTCGTGTTTGTCCACGTGGAAAGTGCGTCTTCACGTGGAAATAATTTATGGTAAGAAAAAGCAAAACGGGGAGACTTGAGATATATTCTTTTTTTGCGTTAGAACATCTGAAAACACCAACTAGACATGTAAATAGCGGCTTTTAGCTTCGTGTAGTTTAAATAAACGTGCATGAAATGTAGAAATGGAAATGGGGACGTTATGTTTTAATGCTTTAGCACATGCATGTGATGTAGTAGTGTTAGCAGTAATTGCATAGGCTCGTGGAATAGAGACGCTGGTTTTAGTAGTAGTAGTAGTAGTAGTAGTAGTAGTAGTGTTAGTAGTAGTAGTAGTAGTAGTAGTAGTAGTGGTAGTAGTAGTAGTAGTAGTAGTAGTACTACTACTACTACTACTACTACTACTACTACTACTAACAGTATCAGCATCAGCCGCTCTAGTTGATGCAACAGATGTAGATTAGCAGAAGAAAAGCCGGAAACAAAGGAAGAGGAAAACTTTCCATTAGGGTCAATATTCAGCCGAATTCTAAAGTAAACTATGTACGTGTTAATGTAAACTATGTACGTGTTAATGTAAACTATGTACGTGTTAATGTAAACTATGTACGTGTTAATGTTTATTATGTTTTTATAGATAAATAATGTTAGAAATAATATTCTAATAAATGTATAATTAAAACAAAGGAAACGTATGTTATTGTCTATATTACTGTAATTAGTGTGATGTAAATGTCGAATGGGTTATTATAGATGAATACTATTATAAATAAATAAACAAATTAATACGTATAAACTAAACAAAGGAATTTCTGCGATCATTTGAATTGATGTGGGTGGCTGTATCAACATACATGCATATGAATTATTATATTTTCTTAAGTCTAATTTAGACCTTAAAGAAATTCCCTCGGAAATCCTGCCGACGGCTGCGCTATCGGGCTTGATTTACATTTTCAATCCAGCGTAACATCGCGGTGTTCAGGGGTCCGATATTCCGCCGTGACTCCGCGCCCAACTGCCTTCGCCGCATGCAGCGCTGGTAAAGCCATCAGCGCTTTGCTTTGAAATGCTCACGTGATTGCTTCAACAGACGACATTAGCAGGAACCAAACGAGAAGTTTTTGCGCCATAATGACACAGCTGTTGATCGAAGCAGAAACAGGTTTTCTTTGCTCAGAAATTGTCGGCAATCGCGGATGAAGTTTTACAACATTTGTCCGTTAGACATTTACGTCTCACTTTCGTATATATTTAAGCGATGTAATTTTTTTTTTGTTAAAGACTACTTCTAATAGAAGTTACAGTACTATACTCCGCAACTTAAGATTATCTGAAAAACGGACCTTGATATATGGACCGCTGGGGCATTAGAATCAGACAACATAGAGAATGATATTTAGTCATGAAGACCATTCAAATTAATTATCAATGAAATATTATATAAATGTTATTGAAAAAAAAAATCCGCTATGCGTACAAATAAATATTTTATTATTAAATGTTACAGTAACAAATCGCATAACGTGCAAATATGCATGCAGTATTTTTTTTTCACAGTATGCATTAACTTGGAGTATTGAAACAAAATCACAAACCATGATTCGTTAGGCAGTTTACGTAAAAACACAACAACGTTCACTATTTATAAAATATCAACGCAACATAAGGTACGACCCATTCCTCGAAGACATTTTCTCTGTCATCCGTTTTTGAAACTCTCTCAGCTGTCATTTAATGTATTGATATGAAGATATAAGACATAACTCGTTGCGCATAAGATAAACTGGCACTATTGGGCGTCCGTATATGTGGTTGAAATGGATCACCTACATAAAAATCCTCGATCGATATTTGCACTATTTTTAGAATATTTTAAACTACACTCTGAGCCAATGAAATGACTGGATTTCAGTCACTGAGTGAAACACTTCAAGTGGCTGGGCACGCTTCGCCCTTCGTAACCAATAAGATTTTATTTAATATGCTCTAGCTATAGCATAAGACACGTAGCAAACACTGAGGCGTTAAGTGTACAAATCACAGCATCATGACCTTCCGTTTGACTAAATGTCACTTGACGTCAACACGCGAGCTTAGAAAATACACGTTCGAGTTTCTCCACACGCTGAATTTCCTTGTTACAAAATGCGTTCTTTGAATTTGAATTCCAATAAAGTCATATGAATTTCCTCTTCGTTGTAATTGCATGTTATATTCCAATTTCAAAACTCCTATTTCTTCTTCACGTCATTTAGGAGATTAACTATGTTCAGATGCCATATCTTATGTAGACGTCATGACGTCAGGAATCGGGCATGACGTTATTGATGACGTCATCAGTGGAATTTGTGGACGAGACGTTCGGTGCCATGATTGGCTTCACATGACCGTCTACTTTGTCTTTGGCGAGTTTCGTGCCCTTGACACGCTTCCATTTCATCCGTCTGTTTTGGAACCACACCTTGACCTGCAATGTAACGTAAGCTAACATACATGTTCCGATTATCCTATTTATAGTTTTTTTTATATTTCTGTATTTTTCATTGTTTCTTCCATTATAATGACTAAGAAGGGTCCTCAGATGTTAATACACACATTATGTCGTCACAAACATTAAATCACGTTAAATCACGTCATATAAATCACGTCATATAAATCACGTCATAAAAAAAACAAAGAGGGTCTTTAATTATACGTAGATATAGTGTGGCGTCACAATCTACATTTGTTTGCTTGAACACAATATCGCATTATTAAATTAAAGCACAACGGGTCTTTAATTATGTTAGTACATATATTATGACGTCACATACGGGTAGCTGTCGCTCCGTGAGCCATGTAAATGATCTTTAAATTATATTAGTACATATATTATGACGTCGCATACGGATAACTGTCGCTGCGTGAAGTCGAGAGCGATGTTAATGATCTTTAATTCTGTTATTACATATAGTATATGACGTCACGTCCGGCGTTAGTACATATATTATGACGTCCTGTCCGGGTACCTGTCGCTCGGTGAGATCAAGCGCGACATAATGTAATGATTTTTAATTTGGTTTATACTTATATTATGACGTCTTATTATGACGTCGGATATGGGTACCTGTCGCTCCGTGAGGTCGAGCGCAACGGCTATTTCGTATCTGCGCAGGCGCGTGAGGTAGTTGTGCAGATTGAACTCCTTCTCTAGCTCTCGGATCTGGTGCTTCGTGAACGCCGTCCGCTCCTTCCGGGGCTTCACCGACAGGTCCAGCTTGTAGGGGTCCGTAGGGTCTGTAACGGGGGAGGGGAAAAAAAGCCTTATCGAACCTATACCAAGATATCTCGGTGCTTAAGAAGCTCATTCGTAAAGCTGTTCCCGGTTTAACCCAATACACAAGAGGAATACACAGTTCAGCACCTCTAATCTGATAACAGCTAATTACTGGGAAGTGTTGGGAGACTTTATCTTTATCGTTTATATGATACCGGGGCAAAATCAGTTAAAATTAACGAATTGTTGCTAAAATCTGCTGTTGTTTCCATTAAGTGTTGCAAGATCGCATAAGGCAGAAATGTTAGGCTTTGCCTTCAAGATGTTTTTGACTGTCATATTGTGTTATAAATCTCACATCAATTCATTTTCGTTTAATCTTTACGTACTAATGAAAAGATCTTTTAAAGTTTTTTTTATAAAATAATAATTTGAATATGTCATTATCATCAGAAGAAATGTAATTATTATATATATTTTTTTTTTTCAAACTAATTCCCATGTCTGAAAAATAAATACAATATATATATACTCAATTTAATTTTATACCAGTGTCAACCTTGTTTAATTTTCATTTCAGAAAAGTATGTGGTATAGATAGATACGAGTAACTATGCATCAGTGACAGTGATTTACAGCAGACGACCCCTCTAAACCTAGCTTTACTCGTAACACTCAGATTTATCTGGCTCTGCAGCTGCTGATAGGCAAAGGTGTATTCGGCAGGTTCAGAGTTCGGAAAGAAAAAAATATAATGTATGTCCATGCTTTTTTTATGTATAATTTATATACAATCCCATGTATTCATATGAAAATCCATATATTTACATATATTCTCACGTTTTTATGTGTATTTACACGTATTCTCTTGTGTATTCACATGTATTTATATGTGTTAATGTGTATTCACATGTATTCTTATGCGTTCATGTGTTTTCACATGTATTTATGTGTATTCTCATGTATTGACATGCGCTCATGTGTATTCACATGTATTCATATGTGTTAATGTGTATTCACATTTGTTCATTTGTATTCACATGTATTCATGTGTATTGTCATGTATTCACATGCGTTCATGTGTATTCTCATGTATTCACATGCGTTCATGTGTATTCTCATGTATTCAAGTATATGTGTATTCACATGCATTCTCATGTATTCATGTGTATTTTCATGTACTTGTGTGTATTTACATGTATTCATGTGTACCACTGTGTACTCTTTATTTACAAGTCCAGCTAGTAGGGATCCGTAGTCTGTAATAGGCGATAGAAAAATATTAGGAATGAAACAATCTCGCATCACGTTATTGCACGTTGTCCATGCATTTCCATAACCTCACATTTATTCCATGTATTCCTGCGTACTCTAAACATTGTTTTGTTGTTGTTACGTGAATAAAGAATAAAACTTTATGAACAATAATAATGCTTTTTTTGTTAGTAATTGTCAGTCATTGTCACTAGAGAAAAGTATAGTTGTGTTAATTGAAGAGTTCTCAGTCTAAAATCTACGAATATTGCCTAACTATAACTGTAAATATAAAACCAAACGATCTAAACGTAACCAACGTCTCTACATGTATAAATTTAAAAATAAATAATTTATTAAACACAGGGATTGAAATAACAAAAATACGCATTATTATTGTTCATCAAGTTTTTTTGTTTATTCCATAATAATGCCTGATTTTATGGACTGTAACAATGTTATAATGAAAGCAATATTGAGTTTTATCTTACAAAGGAAGTACTCTGGGATTTGTGGTATTTTCAAAAGCATAATTATAAATTATTGCCAAATATATGCGTATTAATTCAAGTTTTATTCACTCATGCAATAACTATATCTTACTCTAGAATATAACAAATATAAATTACAAAAAATGAACCACAATTTACGTGTGCATTCAAGCACTGACAAGTGTTTCCGCTTGAGATACAAACTTTTCCGGCGTTTTTTTTTTTGGGGGGGGGGGGGGGGTTCTTCTACAATATTACAGTGTAGAATGATGATTCATGATACAATGTACACTGTTTCGGAAACATTTATAATTAACACTAAAATCAAAATCATTCAAATAAAAAAAACATTCTCTCTCAGATGAAATCAAATCCTATTCCACGAGAAGCAGCGATAAAAAAAATCTGTAGGAATGGGTGGGGTGGGGTGATGTGAAGTGGGGTGGGGGTATTAGGCGCAGATACGGGACGTTAGGTTAAATGGGGCGGGTAAATCAGATTTCCCCAACCTGCAAACTTATGGTCCGATTGCGCGACATTTAAGCTAGAAATGAGGTATGGGAAGCTTTTTAGGCTTTCAAACGTACGACAACATTAAAAATGGAGTAAATTGGTGGTTAATTTTGGTAAAAGGCTTTCTTGCTTGAGTTAATTTTTTATGATATAGCCGACATTAAATAAGTTTTTGCTATCATGTGTCTTGAGGTTTAAACAATCGCATCTGAAGCTGGAAATTGCAGCTTTGATTCAAAATTCGTCCCATTTCTCGATGCGTCTCTAAACTGAGTAAATGAGATACGGGTGCTGGGACACACCCGGGTCCTCACATAATGTTTGTTTTTTGGATTTTTCGCCGTATTCAACAGTATTTCAGTCATATAACGGCGGTCAGTTAACCTAATCACACTTTTCCTGGGTAAGCTGGTTTACCAGTACTAAGTGCACATACTTATGCCAGTAACTGACAACTGCCCTACTTTAATCAGAGGTAGGGGGAGAATGGCCGTAGAAATAATTTCATGACCAATCCCCACACAAGTTATGTGGCCGGGCTGGGAATCGAACCCGCGATCCTCGGTTTTGTACTCAGCGCTCTACCAACTGAGCTAGCCGGCTCGGCTCCTCACATAATGCAGCCTCGAGAAGCGGAAGGACCCATACACTTTGAAATACACATAAGATGCAACATTCTGTCGAAGGGCGTGGGGAAGATGTGAAAGAAAGAGGGAGGGGGTATATCTCGGTATTTGCCAACGAGAGAGAGTGATGACGGACAGAATCTGCGGATCGCATCTCCGCGCCTACACTGTTTACAGAAAAGTTTGCTAGAAAAACACGACGTTTGTTTATGTGTGGGAGAGAGGCATCATTAAATAGAAAGACGAACCACTCTCCGGCCGGCAATAAAAATGACTCTCATATTTTGAGAGAATTTCACATTCTTCGGGAATGTGGCGAGGCGTTGGGTGAAATTATATCACCTCGGTTTAATTAAAATTCCGAAAAGTTGTAGATCTAGATTATAGTTTGTAATAACCCATGAACTGTGCAATTGTATTTTATGTGATTTTTCTTTGGGTAAATCCTTTATGTTTTTATAACTTGAAAGTATTTTAAAGAAATGTGTTTCGAACTAACCAATTTAATGAATTTCAGTTGAGAATACCGTACAAAGGCACTAGGTAAGTTATTGAATACGCAAACTAATACGTGGTACAATTTATTTAAAAAAATGCCTGACAATGCACGATTTCAATATGTGAATTAAATGAAAACATAAAGAAATATCTACCGGTATATCAACAACGTAAAACAAAAATAACTATTTGGACACACCTATAGATACAAATATAAATACAGCTACTTTTTTAAATAAAATTTAATTGATGCAGCAGATATTATAGTTATACTAGCAGATATTTGCAAATCGAATCCGAAACACAGCAACACAAACAAGAACAGCAATACCACAAACAATAAATATATTCAGTGAGATGAGTGTTCAAGCATGTACAAGCCATTAACAGTGAAATTTCTTTTTAAGTTAAATGAAAGCAAAAATAACAACGTAGAGGATTATCGTCAATATTTTCTATTCTTGAAAAACAAGCATTTTAGATTCTACCCGGCCAACCTCCCATGACAGATGTTATTGAGGATTGACCCCCGTCTAAAGATGTCAAAATTCGGAAAAATATAGCCCTTGAAGTGATGTTTATTTTTCCGCGCTGGATTCGTACCCAGCCTTGTTCATACCGCGGACACATGTGGCGACCACGCGCGTGTGAAAATAATACCCAGAAATAATCGGGCTTACCGGAAACATCAAAACACTCGCAACTCACTAAAAGCACCGTAGTTCACCCTCTCTGTCAATTATTTCCCCGTTGAAATGTTTAACGGTTTTTTATCATTTTTTTGAAACCGTAAAATTCGTTTTCAATTCGATCCCAATTAAAAGGAAGGCGTGAGTTTGATGGATTTATGGCCGCGCGTGAGATATGCCTGTCCGTTCTGCACAGGAACCCGGGTATTTGATCTACGGCAACTAGTTGTGACCTTTCGCACCGAGGCAACATGTTTAATCCAAGATGTCGCTTCAAAGATCTGCGTGATGGAGCTAAGACTTGTTAACAACTGAAGAATAAATGATGGCAAAGATAAGAAGATCATCATCAGCAGCAGCAGCAGCAGCAGCAGCGGCAGCCGCAGCAGCAGCAGTAGCAATAATAATAATAATAATAATAACAATATTATTATTATTATTATTATTATTATTATTATTATTATTATCATATTATTATTATTATTATTATCATTATTATTATTATTATTGTTATTGTTATTATTATTATTATTTATTAATAATAATAATAATAATTATTATTATAATAATGCTTATAACGCTTTTGTTGTAAATTGTATATCGATCATAAATGACGCTCTTTGGTCACAAACATATTAATTTACGTTAAGATTTCGATACTGAATAAGATCAGATCGAGAGTAGGAATTGCAGACATGGAATAGTGTTTGCAAAGGCGCTAACCGTCAGTCACAAAACGCTTCCGTAGTCGAACACACGGAACACCAGCCTAGACCACTTCCTTTATTATCATGCATATTCCGTTAACTTGGGCTTGTGCCAGAGTGAAAATTTCTGACTTCAAAGTGTCGTACATTGGATATCCCGAGCATTTTAGACATTAAATTACGAATAAAATATTCAAGCTTTGTTTATGCCAATTAATTCAGTGAATGAGGTATACATTTTGATAAAACATTTTATTTTTGATTATCACTTTTTCTTCCTTACATTGGACTTCCATGGCTGCAATCTGGATTTCCTGTGACAAAAACTGGGAGTAACTAACATCCCGGGAAAGCCATCATCCTTCGACCACTTGCAGACAATCACTGGCGCCTAGAATTCCTAAGACGGCTACTCTGACGGAAGGCATGCGAGATGAGATGGCGATGTCAAGTGGGGGATTTAGAAGCCTTTCTTTATTAAGGAATCATCATCAGGGATGATTAAGATATTTAGTATATACCGAAGTGGTTATAAATAGTAATACTCACATGGAAATATATATCGATTGCAGTAAAAATGTACGATAAAAATAAGAAATTGTAATTAAATTTAAGTTTTGTTTCTGGTTCTGGCTTATTCATTTTTTCTTCTCGAGATTTTGAAGCAATACATCTAGTAAAACAATATCATACAATACCAGTTTTAACATTGTTATGTAAACATTTCAAGATCTTATATAAAAAAGGCAGACTTTCAATGGGGGAATAAACTTTACATTGCCTTAAGCCAACGGAGTATTCGAATAATTCTGAAATAATATTACAATGCTTGGCGCAGAATTTAACATGCATATAGCCATATCAAGATTCTATACAATTCGTAACACTTTCCTTCATATATCAGCATTAAAAAAACTTTATACCAAATGATAAATACAATCAAAGTTTTTCTTAAGATCTATATAAAAACATACAAGCGTGTATTATTATTTAAACTACGTTCAACAACCAACAAGAAGGAACCTATGGTAGTGGGTGCTGCGTAACGATGCTTCGGCACAGAAGGACATCGTAAACACCGTTAGAAGACATTCTAGGAATGAGGACTCGAACACAAGACTTCTGAAATGCGAAGCCACCCAGAACAACACTAGTGGGCATTGGTTCCGCTCTGTATTAAATAGAAGGCACATGATGTCCATTGAAAGCCAGACAAGCTTATCAGCTGATGACACCTTCTGGCTTTCGAGGGACTATAATTATTCACGTTATTTAAATGACAGTAACTTAAATTGACTCCCACACATGTGCAATTTAAGTTCCTTTTTTTAATTTCTCACAATGAAGTGCTGTTATTTAAAACGATGATTATCCCCGTTTTTTCTCGCCAACACAAGCGCGAGCTATAAACACTTCCGGGTGTGTTTATAAACATTTCCGTGCACGTGTCACTCAACTGCAGTTTATTGCGAGTAAAACATTTGAGACGGAAGAGAAATTGTGATTTAGAGCGATGTACTTTAACGGAATTTGTACTACAAACGTGCCTTGTGGTAAGCTCCTTCATTTAAGAAATAATGTTCGATTTATCGTTGTTTATCGGCCAATAAACAACGATTTGGAGTTCTGATGCGTAGGAATTAAACCACGAAGCGTTGACCCGAGTTGTTTAATAGACACGCATCAGAACGACAGAGGGTTGTTTATTGGACGATAAACAACGATACTACAAAAACTATTTTGATTATAACATGATTTGACATATATTTTTGCAATTGTAACTACTTTTGACTATGCTCCGCTCAGAATCGCAACTTCTTTTTGCGTTGTTTATTGGGTAGTTTAACAACGATAATTGTGTTCCTTGTCTATGAACAATAAGCGAGTATCATGTTAGAATTTTGGTTTAAACGTGTTTTATTAATGAACACACGCACAATATACAAACTATGTTCATTTAATACCAGTACTTGTACGTTCGCACGTTTAGAAAACGGCTGAGAACGAAAGATTCAGTCGTATAATTAAAGTCCGTCTCCATAAGAATTTACTATAATATTTTACTTCTACAAAAAAAGTCAATGGATTTGTAACGGTTTTCATAGAAATGTTATTGAAGTAACTCGACTGTTGTAAACTATACCATACGACTGAAGTAAAGTCAAGAAATATATATGTAAAACGATATTACGCATTTGGTGTTATTCTACATGTAAAAGAAAACCTGAAACAGGGGCCTACTCTACGTATTAAACAAAAAACAACAACACAGATATGTGTATTTCAATGTTTTGTCGACTCTATGGACTTAACCAATCTCATTAAAATCAAATCCTAACATTGTTAGGATCTGAAGACATCGTATAACAGGTCACGTTCAAATGACCTTCCAAACAATAAAACATCAGCCCTGCTGCGTCCAATGAAATTGCCTTTTGCACAACACTGTTTGGCCACGGTTTTTGAAAAGTGATGCATTTCCAGCTAATCTTCGGGAATAAATAATTTACAGTTAATTTTCACTGGGATAACAATGGATATAGTGGTACCTTAGGCAAGTAAACATCCAAAGTTCACGTTAATTTCGTGCATAGTATTTGCGGTTTATTTATGAAGTTGTACCGCAAGAATTTGAAGGCAACACTTTGATTGGCTCCTAAAAGGTATCTGAACATGACCCCTAATGCGAAGTCATCAGATCCAATCAGCGGATAATATAGCAGCGTCAGACTGGAGACGATTGTAATGAGATTGTGGACTTATCCTACTCAGTATTAATCAACTTTACCATATTACGCACAATATCAGTAAAAATGCACGTCTTATATCAGTTAGCATGAGTAAATACAACGATCAGCTGTTCCTGTATCAATTCAACTGTTCCTGTATGGGATCAAAGCAATGTGATTGGCTAAAACCAGTGCCTGTATGAGATTTAGCGCGTTTGGTTGGTCAGTTGAACTGTTCCTATATGACATTGGAAATATGAAAGTTTTTAGAAACAAAATGACGCCATCTTGAAATAAATACAACAAAACACAAAAAAATCGGATTTGTAAAATTTTCAGCGTTATGTTTTTCAAATAATTGAAGTTCTTATTATCCTTCATAATAACCTTAAAAAGGTTAAGAATTTTAGTCAGTAATGTTATGTTGATTAATAAAATACTTATTAAATAAGTGATTTCATACAGGCACTGTCATTTGTTTTCGGTCAGCTGCATTGGCATTCGCCCTACGGGCTCATGCAAATACAGCAGACCTCGGAAAAATAACAGTGCCTGTATGAAATCACTTATTTAATAACATTATATTACAACATCGTATTTATTATAACATACAGCGCACGAATTCGTTAACTAGTACTTGCATTCCATATCTACTTATAATTGCAGCGTTTTGCCATTATTTTCAGTTTTGCCACATTATTTAAGAGTAAGTTGGTACGCACTGTTTTATGAACATTTTTAGCAATTCCCGACCAATGAAATAGTTGTATGTATTCATCTGGGAATAGTTTAACCTTGTTTAGTTCCTAACATATGATTAGTCTATTAAATAGGTCAAACGTTGGCATAGACAAATTCGCCGAAAAAATCAACGTTCTGTGTATGTACTTACTAATTATGAGATTTGTACAGATTGCTAACGTTCAAATAGCGGGTGTATGAAATTGGTCATACAAAATATAGCTAATATAGACTTCAATTGCTCGTGATTTGTTAGTCCATACATTCTGGTAGCTTCTTTAAACGTAAGTTAAAAACACAATTGTACCATACACAATGTAGACTACATATATATATAGTTACAACGACTTTCAACAGATGCATTTAGGTTTTGAATGCATTCCTTTCACGTATTTCAATTCTGCCACACGCTTTCAGACTATACATAAATACATAAATACACCTCCACACTGAATAATCGTTTACTATAGCTGTGTGGTCTGTAAATGTCATGGTAATACTAATAATAATAAAAATAACAATAATATAATAATAATAATAATAATAACAACAACAATAACAATAATAATAAATCGCTTGAAAATTTTGTTATTTTTTAAAACGTTTACGTGTAATTGAAAAATTAACGTGTCAAATGCTAATGGTATTGTATAAAGAAAATCTATAGAAAATGATCAAAAAAGGAAAAAGAATTTAAAATATAAATTAACATATAAATATGTTAAATGCTTAAATTAATTATCTTTATTTTATTCTTGATAAGGTACATCAATAGATTTCAAAAATAACAACCACACTAAATTAAGTCACAATTTGAATAACATGAATATTTGATAGCTCGACCGACTTTTTAATAATGTATACCGAGAAATAAGTAAACTCGACTTAATTTACTTTATATTATTTAATAATAATATTCTAGTTCGTACCACACATATATTTGAATACAATCACTGAATATGTATAGGCAAAAATCTCATCCGGTTTTCACCAAACATTTACAATTTCATGTGCTATGTTTTGTAAACAGTATTATGTAACACTTGATGAACTGCATGTGTAAATGCACGATATAATCCACATATGATAGAATGAAAAGTGTCAGAACAGTAATTTCTATTGTATACTTCTCGATATGAGAGTGGACCGACATATGTATTTGCAATAAATTATATAGTTTAGGTCGTGTAGCATTTAATAAATAATACCATTCATTTCGAAAAACGTCCTTACAAAAAAGTTTTACAAAAATACAAACATTTGGTACTATAATACATTTTATATCGATATGTGTTTGTTTTTTAAACACAATATAATATTATCATATGCTATATCTTGTTTTCCATGTAATACAACCATTACGAATATTTTTATCTTACACATGTATACGATAACATTTTGAGCGTTTTCATTGGCTACATATTTTTTGACTGACCAATCGCATGACGTTTTTTTGGCGAAATGACGTCGTCAATATGAAATGACGTCAATGCAGTAAAATTAGAAGCATTTTTTTTCGTTTCAAAGCATGTGATAAAAAAGATCGGACACTCGTTGTCATTTCATATCATATTTTATTAAACTCGTCCAAGAAATTCGTAGGTAAGCTCGACAAAGGCTCGCATACTTACAAAGTTCCTGAACACATTTAATAGAATATGATATGAAATGACAACTCGTGTCAGATCCTATATGTATGACAACTCGTGTCAGATCCTATATTTCTAAATTAAATAACAGGGTGGGTATTCACAAAGCTCCTAAGGAAAATCTTAACTAAGGTTGTACTTAAGTGAACATTTCAGGTGAAATCTTCTATGTGAACACTACTGATTTACGTTGATAAAAGGGTAAAATATGAAATGTCGAAGCTATATTTACTAGTTTAAAACATTTAAATATATAAAGGGGTCTACATGAAGCAACCACCGACTTAAGGAATTGTATGAATTTAAGGAATATACTTAAGTTTTCCCTACGGAACTTTTTGAATACGGGCCCTGGTTAAAAAAAGTATTTTGCTATTTACTGTCATTGAAATGTTTAAGAATGTTCAACTCATAACAAAACACAACATTCATAGTTAAAATAAATCAATTCTAGAATGAAGCAAACATGAGTAATAAATATTACCAGACTTAAAATAATGATTTTGTTTGGTTTATTTAAAGACACTTTCCACAGTTTTTTTGTGATTTTCAGAATTTTCTCATTTTCAAATATTCTGTACACCATACGTTGGTTCATTTATGTTATTTATTTATAATACATAGACTTAAGCAAAAACTTTTTCATAAACAACGTACATTGATTGTGTACATGCATATACATATATATATATATATATATATATATATATATATATATATACAAATGTTCTGATATGGATATAAACAGGTAACCCTTCTTTTTAAACTGTGTTTGCAGTGTTTCGTGTAAGTAACGTTCTTCTGTATATAGATATATTTAAGTTATATCTTTCTATATTATTAATAATAACAACAACAACAACTTCAACAATAATAATAATAATCTCTTCATTTTCTAAAGGTATCTCATTAAGACAATTGTTAATATAAAGTGATAGTAACAGTGAAACAATGGTAATTTTATTTACACATGAGGCCTTAAAACAAGATATGACTTTTTAGAAATCATACTGATTTTTGCACGATTTGTATGTTTATGTGAAAAAGAGAGAATTTCGTAATCAAGCGTTTGTCGATTTGAATGTTTACATTTAAAGGTTGTAAAACCAGTTTGTGCAGTTAAATAATGTAATTTTATCTAAAAAATGTGGTATAACAATTGTTGTATGAAAATAGTGTACAGCTATAGAACACATGAAAAATCACGTGAAACGGGAACACAAGAAAATATATTACCGGTATATTTAAAGTAAAATGATGAGTACTTTATTATCCATTTTTGATATAGCTTTAACGATTACATACTTGTACTTTAATTTTTAAAGGGGCATTTCCGTTTCAAACCCTAGTAAAATGACGATAGCAAAATATATTTAAATTATTACGATTACGCATATAAACCATAAAAATACACATACACTTTAATATAACGAAAACAGCTGGTATTGACTGTAATACTATGCAAAATATCAACAAATTTAAAAAGAAACTCGAACATAAGTAATCATTAATACCAATAGTTTTGTTCAATCGCAGATATATATTTTTTATAATTTTGACTACTTAATATTCGTGTTTTAGTACTGTATTTGCTAATTGTACAAATAATATGTCACGATGATTTCGAAATGAAATGTTTGTTTTTGTTATCCGATTATAAATCATATTTTTAACTATATCATGGATCTATGTTTTGTTTATAATGTTGACTTTGAATACTTCACAGTAGTATTTAAACTATCATTTCTATCTGCTATATATAAATTGTATTTTGTTGTTGTTCTTCGAAGTTTTTTTTTTACAGGTCCTTTCGCGTCGAAGCAGAATTAGGTGTAAACCTGCCTCTGTGACCTTTCAGGGGACATACTTCATCTGTTATAATAATTATATAAATTTTATTTCGTAATTATCTGATCAAATTAAAGGGAAGTGGCCCTACTAGTACACTATAAATATTTGTATTTTTCACCTTTGTTTTTGTTATCCAATTTATCCACGGGATCCATCGTCGTCATGCATGGCGACTCGCTTTCCGTCGAGGTCTGGCTCTGACAGTCAGGGGACGCGCACTGACCCCTATAGGAGTCCGGGGCGCACAGGGGTCCCAGACCGGACGGGGAATTCCCCTGGGACGCTCCATGACCCGTGCTGGCAAACGCCGACGACGCTGAGTTATTTCCGATACCCGAGAACGCTCCGCCGTAATCCCGCGCGTGCACATTATTTTGCATAGAAAAACTGTTCAAATTATTAAGAAATCCTGATGAAGTGTTACTTAAGTTATTTAGGTTATTAATTCCAAGTGGTCGGTTTAAATTAAACCCGTGCGAATAATGTCCGTGCATAAGTCCCCAGTCGTTGTGGTACGACGGATAAGAATAGGGGCCGGCCCCTAATCCTCCGACTGCCGACGCCGGGCCCTGCATGCAGTCGAACGCACTGGGTCGCTGAAAGAAGCGCCCCATCCCATAGTTGTACGAGGAGGTAGCACACGTCTGCGCCGGTCCTGTGTCCAAGTTCATGTTTGGAAGTGTGACGGCATCCGAGACCGGTTCCTCCATAGACGAGACCGGATAAATAACGTTTATAAATGAGAAAATCAGATTCGCAACGACGATTTACGCATTCCCGGTTTATCTGAAGGTTCTAACATTAATCCAAACTGACTAATTACCGAAGATGAGAAAGTCAGAGCGCGTGTACAAAACGGCGCATTGCAGAATCCGCTTGCATAAATCTACCCCAGAAACCGCTCGCTGAGAAACGAAATAACGAATTTACAACCTTCTGGAAAAGAAATTTGTGAAATTTGTAGCTGAAATCACGAAAGCTGTCAAAACTCTGCAATTTCATGTATTAAGTTTCAAAATCGTGGTTCGCTGTATTCCTACGCGCATATGAGAACCGAATCTCGCGGGCGTTGCAGCCGTTCATCCGACGAAAAAATAGGGCGTTGTGGGATCACGGTGTTGGTAAATAAATGGGCGTCTTAGATAAAAGCACAGTCGTGATACGATCTCAGGACCGTACGGTTCTTGCGTAGGAAAGGTTCACCCACGAAAAAATGAATACACGTATGTAATGACAGGGTAACCATAGAATGATGAAGTCACATTGAAAATAAAAAATGAATTAAAAACAAAAAACAAAAAAAAACGTTGACTATTAGTGCAAAAAGGCTTCATTAATTTGTTTTCATGGTCCCGAGGGTGTCCGGTTTAGAGGGTTTCCACTGTATTTGTGCAAAGCGCGTTCAGTTCAATCCACTGTCTGTGTTTTATTTTAATCTATTTTAATAATAATAATCGTCTTTTTGTCACACTAAAACACTATAATAACCGAGTTTTCATTGATTTTCTTACTTAGAAAATTAAAGAAAGTGAGACGTCTTCAAATTTCGAATTGGATCGTGATGATGAAAACAGGTAGAAACAAAACTATTTATTGAAAAGAAAAGTAATGACACCCTTTTCCAACTGAAATGGATCCTTCATTCGGGGTACGAAAACCTACGATTTGGCATCGAGCAAATGATACAAAAACAATATTCACCGTTTATAAATGACATTAACACAAGGGCAACGGTTGTACATGTGATACAAAAAGTATAAACACAAACAACCAACATTTTAAGAAAATAACTAATAACTCCTGGTTATTTGATATTTCAGAACCGCGGTTATGTCATTCATGTCTCAATTATTGTTTCTTTTTTTTTTACTTCACTGAACTTATGATTTCTTTTTGTTCCAGCACCTTAAGATTAACATGCAATATCGTACAATCATAGATATTTTGATCAATAGTCTTTTTCGCAGGAAACTACGATAAAGAAATATGTTATTGTTTTTGTCCTTTTACATATTCCTCTAGACGACTGAGCAGAATTACAGGTTTCCTCATTCAAGTTGTTAAAAGGAACCGTGAGGCCAGTTGTTGTTTTGAGTTACGGGATCTCCTGGTCTAAATATGCCAAAAGGTAAATAAAAACAAAACTGGAATACCAAATTTATTTTTATATTTGTCGACGATTGCAGCAGCATTCAGTTTATGAAAATAAATATTAGAGTAATGTAACCCTTTTCTGCTCACAATAATGAAGTGCGTGATCTAATCAATTGCAAAAAATCTCCTTAGATTTAAAAAGTGAGGAGATCTATCCAAGTCCATCAATTTGCTTCATTAAACACTATAAGAAAATAATGAAGAAATTTTTTAATCGAAACCCGAGAATAAGTATCCGAGAATAAGTAACAAATAAACATTTATTTTTTTTAATGCCCATATTTTTCACTTTTATTTTTATCCCCCCCCCTTCCCCCCCGGGTGGTTATCACTTCAGAAATTTTCCGTAACACAAGAAAAAACAACACTGGCCTTAAGAGAAACAATCGTGGATTACTGAAAAATCATATCTCAAAAGCATTTCCCAGTGGAACAAGGCGCGTTACGACATCGAGATAAAATATTATTCACGCCTGTCGTGTTTTAGATACCGGGATGTCAGATTGCGGACCGATAACCAGAAATGATGAGTAGCAAGTGGTAACGGGTATTAGCAGAACAGAACAGAACGGAAATTTTATTGGTGACTTGCACAAAAGTACATCGTCAAAGCAAATTCAGTACAAATAAACAATTATATGTCACATAATAAGTTAAAAGGCTTAGAAAGTAGATACCATACAATACAGTCTTTTGAGAAATTAAGAAAAAAAGAAAGGAAAAAGAGGGTGAACAAAATCAATGAATAGCTAATAGCGTGGAATTTCTAAGAGCCAACGCCTGCTTTAAAAATCTAGCAACATTAAACAATAAAATTTTATTTTGCGTATTGATTAATTCAAGGAATTTAAACATTGAAGGTTTCTTAAAATAATAACGGGATAAAAATTCCTTTCTTAAATCTTCAAATAAAGGGCATATACACATAAAATGGTATTCGTCTTCAATATCATTTTTATTGCATAATAAGCAAAAACGTTGATTTCTGTCAATTCTATTCCTACTATACCGGCCTGTTTGAATTCGGAGGGGATGTTCTGACAATCTAAGCCTCGTGAAGAAGCATCTTAGATTATGTGGTAAGGTATCAAGATAAGTTTCATATTCAAATCTGTGTTTAATATGTTTATAGTTTTCGAGTGCGGCATTTCTTTCTATCCCCACTGACCATTGTTGTATAAATACTTCAATAACACGCTGTTTAAACATCGGAAGAAACGAAGTAACATCAACATTTGCACAATTGTCAAAAACATATGAAAAACCGTGATCATTTAACAATTTTTTTACATTGGAAACCCAATTTGGTAACCCTTTCTCACAATCTAGAAGGGCTTGGTGGTATACTGTTTTCAATATAATATTATTAGTGTGTAATAATTTACACCAATATTTTATAATTTTAACATATCTTGAAATATACAAAGGGTAACGGCCCAATTCGCCATAAACACCAACAGAAGATGTATTTGTTTTAATTTGAAGAATTTGTTTACAAAATTTAAGATGAATTCGTTCTATCTCTTTCGACTTTGAATTCCCCCATACCTCTGAAGCATATCCTAAAATCGACCCAACAAAAGCATCAAATAATTGACATAAAAACTTGGGTTTCAATTGATAACCTTTACAATTATTAAGTAAAACATGTAATGCCTTTATAGCTTTTCCGGCCAGGTATTCCTGGTTAAGACTGAAGTTACCCGTATAATTGAACACAGTACCTAGGTAGTTAAAATCATTTACCACTTCGATAGGTTTGTCATCATATACCCAATGTTCGTTTGGTAATAGTTTACCTCGCTTACGAAAAACCATTATTTTTGTGTTATCAGTATTAACTTTAAGACCCCATTTATCACAGTAAGTTTTTAAACACTTCAAATTCTCTTGTAACTCAAGGTATTAGCCAAGAGAGGGCCCGCAAAATACATATCCGATTTTTTTATAACATGTTTTTGCGACGGTGTGAAAATTGTCAGTATTAAAAAAAATATCTTGCCCTGCAACAAAACAATTTGCTCATGTTTTTTAACAACTTTTATATGATTTCGGTCTGGGAGACTTTATTTGTAAAACGTACCAGGTACGGTCTCTAATAACAACGGAAACGCGTAGGTCTACATTTTAACAAATCAAATTTATAGTTATTCATTCTGATCTACATGTAAACATAGCTAACATTTTGATTGGTCCATTAAGTAGGTCAATCGTCGGCTCAGAAGTTCGACAGATAACCTCTGACGTTACGTGTATTAATCATCGAAAGTGTTTTATTTGTCTTTAAAAACATCTTACAAATATATATTTAAAAAAAACATCATTGTCAAGTTTTTAGTAAATAATATTCAAATACGAAAATCCTCTGTGTTAACTTTTTACAGCGCGGTTATTTAAGTTATATCAGCGATTACTTTAATACACAGAAATACACACTTTCGGGCGATCTGCTCAATAAACTATCTTGCAAAAACCATTAACAAAATTCGATCTATAATTAACGAGATAATTAGTTCGACACTCGTTGGTAAAATAAACAAATTACGGCGCAATAACGGACTCTCCTGGGTCGGAAAACTGTCCCGGGAGGGTCGGGAACGCGTTAATTACAGCTAATTAATCTGTAACATGAAATAACGGAATCGCACACATATTTAAGCACTCGCAATCCGCCTCATCACGATTTGAAACTGTTCATGGCAGTCTGTTAAAGGGGAATATCGACGGTATTTTACAGAAATACTGGCCACAATTAAAACAAGAAACTCACTATGTAGGCGTAAAAATATTTATTTCCTGTTACACGCCCCCCCCCCCCCCCCCAAATAGGGTAGGTAGGTAGGGATGTATTTTTTATATTTGGTAAAGATTCAACTTTAAGATTTTAAAACTACATGAATATATATCATTAAACATCGTTTTGAAGTGGATACTATCAAAACAAAAACACTCATTTATTAAAAAAAATACACATTTAATTATTGGAAAAAGGTAAATAAAACAAAACAATATCTGACAAACTCAATAAAATGTTCTCGGGTCGTCGCATTTTTTTAGGGTAGGTCGGGTAACCTGAAACAAACATTTTTTACGCCTTATATCAACTATATTGTTCACATAGCGAAATGAATTTAAATTATATTTCTAAAACTACTTCTACACTTGTTAATCAATTAATTGTTTATAGTGAATATAAGTTTGTTGTTTATCAAATGTTTAATCAAAACGCTGTTAGTATATAAATGTTGCTTAAATGGTAAATAAATGCGTATTCAAATTATAGTAATATGCTGTGTCCGGAAATTCAGTACATTTTGGACAGAAAATGCAAATAAGCGGTCAAAGATCTCGGGCGGACTGGACTCATACTCAAACATTTCAAAGTCCGCTTGGAACACAGTCCTCATGTCTTGCAGAACCTCGATAGGTACGCCCCTGTACAACTCGATTAGGTTATGCTTTTTGGGGGTTCGAATATTCGCGGGGTCCGAACTCCTCCGCGCTTTTGTGGCCAGCTTTATGAACTGGGACGCGGTGACGCGGGCGGACGCTTTCTCGTCCAGCGGGAAGCGATGTTCGAAATCCAGCAGCCCTCGCAGTTGCAACTTCCGCCAAACCCTCTGGAGCGCCTCGTGCCAGCCGATACACTTTATGACCCAATTATTGCAATGCAATCTAGCGCCGAGAGTTAGCGAGCTGTTAGCTGTCTGTTATCATTTGTTCGTATGGCTCCTACGTCCTTCGTACGTAAATTGTTTTAAATTCTATTTCTAAAACTACTTCTACACTTGTTAATCAATTAATTGTTTATAGTGAATATAAGTTTGTTGTTTATCAAATGTTTACTCAAAACGCTGTTAGTATATAAATGTTGCTTAAATGGTAAATAAATGCGTATTTAAATTATAGTAATATGCTGTGTCCGGAAATTCAGTACATTTTGGACAGAAAATGCAAATGAGCGGTCAAAGATCTCGGGCGGACTGGACTCATACTCAAACATCTCAAAGTCCGCTTGGAACACAGTCCTCATGTCTTGCAGAACCTCGATAGGTACGCCCCTGTACATCTCGATGAGGCTATGCCTTTTTTGGGTTCGAATTTTCGCGGGGTCCGAACTCCTCCACGCTTTTGTGGCCAGCTTTATGAACTGGGACGCGGTGACGCGGGCGGACGCTTTCTCGTCCAGCGGGAAGCGATGTTCGAAATCCAGCAGCCCTCGCAGTTGCAACTTCCGCCAAACCCTCTGGAGCGCCTCGTGCCAGCCGATGCAGTTTATGACCTAGGCCAATATGTACAAAAGATCTCAAGTTAGTCTTAAGTTAAGTGAAAATAAGTCCAAATTAAAGCACAAGCGTGGAGTAAATAGTTTAAGAAAAATACTTCTTGGGACAAGATTTCACCTAAGATGTTTCTGGTATACGGCCCCGACCTGTTTCTTCCACGAGAACGGGCTGCTGATGCTGTCCCGGACGGCGTCGTTGTCGGAGAGTTCCTTCATGCTGACGTTCAGGGCTGCGCGCGCAGAGTCCTGGTGAAGGTGTTTGAAGACGAGCATCGCGTCGTCATGGAAACGTTCCATCTTGCCTGCAAGCACGCACTACGTTACAGGAACTTGAAACGAACAATGTCATCGAAAAGGACCTTATGGGGGCAATTTCGTAAAGAAAATCTGAAATTTTGATAGTAATACTGGCATATAATAACGGTTAAAACAGGGTATATACAATGGGAAAAGAGTGTACGCATTCCGAAATAAAAATCAATTTATAATATGGGTCGTTTTTGTTTGGCATTTTGATGTCAGAATTATGAGCATTTGTATAACCATAGTTTGCACACTGTCAGTGTAAGACAGCGTTCAAGTACCTATATTAAATACACATTAATAGCATTTCCGTTATATCCGACAGTCGATGTATTTGACGTATTTTTTGTCGGACTCCTAGTCGGATAAACGAACGCTTACATTTAGCAACCTAGGAACTACATTCATAGTTAATGTTACAGTAACAATATTTATATCAAGAGACCAATAAAGCAACCAATAAATACAAGGATGACTGCATAATTACCAATAAATTCAAACTGCATTGTACACGGAAGGCACACCTCAGTTGCAACTTGAAAATGCGCATCCAACTCTCGTCTGCTTTTCTCCGCCCAGACGACAAATTGCACAAACTCGGAAAACGTGACATCATGAAAACACGTTCTCTTCTTGTCTACACCGCGAAACTTTTCAATGGCGGATTTCCCGAATAGGTTCCAGAAAAGCGGATTCGGCGACAAAAGTTTATCAATAAACGCCGAAGCTATCCGTCGGTACGGTTCGCGAACGAACATAAACTTAAAATGATTTTCGAAGTCGCTCGGTTTTGCATCCATCGGTGGTTTGGGCCGTTTCGCCAAAATCAGATTAATTTCAACTTCAAAGGGATGGCTGAATCTCCGTTTGCGCGGCGCGTTGTTCTGTATAATGTAGATGAACCGCCGCCAGAATGTGGAGCCGACTTTCTCCACTGGGCAGTAGAGGCTCCTAACTTCCGGTACCGGAATCATGTACTTGACCATGAACGCGTCCTTGACCTCGTACGAAGACGGCTGGCTGATGTTCGAGCACCGAGCCCGCACCCGCTCCGCGAGCCCGTAGCCGTTACCATGGTGACGGTGACCACCCATGGCCGCGCGCTCGCCCTAAAATAAGTACATGTATTAATAATTTATGCAAAAATAGGCAGATATATTTATAACACATAAATAAACTAGAAAGCTCTCGGCCAAACCTCCACATGGTCAGCAAGGCAGCTGCATCCCAACTTAAAACTAATATTTAACGCATTTATATACGCGTTTACTTACAATTACTTCATTTTGTGAAGAGATTAAATTATACGTTTCACTGTTATGTATGAATGGTTGTGGTTGACATATTTATATGAGAAATGACGACGAATTGAAAATAAAATTCATAAAATCTAACCTGACGTCATTAAATTCGACAATATGACGTCATCCGAACCTGCGAAACAAATAATGAATTATGTTTATGCTGTTGTGTTTTATAACTTTTTAAGGGAATATAAATCATCGGCGGTTTTAGTGTTTCTTAGCACTGTAACAGCGTTATTTGACCAAGAAATTTGATTTATATCCAGAGATCTACCAGTTTGGTGTCAGACCCATTGGTTTCTGACTGACGTCGTCCAGTGGCGTTTGTGATCGAATCGGCGACAAACATAACGTCTGAAAGAGATGAAAAATCATGCTATACACACTTATACATATTGCGATTAACAACGAGAAATAGTAGTGGAAGGTACCAATTTAAGTACCACTGTCAAATTTTGCATTTAAAATTGTATTACGGGGATGTTTAATAAAAATGCGCAATCTTATCGTGTCTAAATAATAACAACCTTTTAGAAAAGAAGTTATAGTAGCAAACGTAGTAGTAGTAGTAGTAGTAGTAGTAGTAGTAGTAGTAGTAGTAGTAGTAGTAGTAGTAGTAGTAGTAGCAGCAGTAGCAGCAGCAGCAGCAGCAGCAGCAGCAGCAGCAGTAGTAGCAGTAGCAGTAGTAGTAGGAGTAGTAGTAGTAGTAGATGTAGTAGTCACGAGCTGTAGTAGTAGTAGTAGTAGTAGCAGCAGTAATAGTAGTAGTTGTAGTAGTAGCAGCAGTAGAAGTAGTAGTAGCAGTAGAAGTAGTAGCAGCAGCAGCAGTAGAAGCAGCAGCAGAAGTAGTAGTAGTTGAGCAGCAGTAGGAGTAGTAGTAGTAGTAGAAGTGGTAGTAACAGCAGCAGTCGTAAAAGCAGTAGTTGTTGTAGTAGCAGCAGTAGTAGTAGAAGCAGTCGTAGTACTTGTAGTAATAGTAGTAGTAGTTGTTGTTGTAGTAGCAGCAGCAGCATTAGTAGTAGTAGCAGCAGAAGTAGTTGAGCAGCAGCAGCAGTAGTAGTAGTAGCAGCAGCCGTAGTAGTAGCGGCAGCAGGAGAAGTAGTAGCAGCAGCAGCAGCAGTAGTAGAAGAAGTAGTACAAGTAGAAGTGGTAGTAGTACTAGTAGCAGCAGCAATCGTAGTAATAGTAGTAGCAGCAGCAGTAGTGGGTAGTAGCAGCAGCAGTAGTAGTTGAGCAGTAGTAGTAGTAGAAGTAGTAGCAGCAGCAGTAGTAGTAGCAGCAGCAGCAGTAATAGTTGAGCAGTAGTAGTAGCAGTAGAAGTAGCAGTAGTAGTAGTAGTAGTAAAAGTCACGAGTTGTAGAAGTTGAGCAGCAGCAGCAGCAGTAGTAGTAGCGGCAGTAGTAGTAGTAGTAGCAGCAGCAGCAGCAGCAGCAGCAGCAGTAGTAGTAGTAGTAGTAGTAGTAAAAGCAGTAGTAGTAGTAGAAGTAGCAGCAGTAGTAGTAGTAGTAGTAGTAGTAGTAGAAGTAGCAGTAATAGTAGTAGCAGCAGCAGAAGTAGTTGTAGGTGAGCAGCAGCCGTTGATCAGTAGTAGAAGTAGCAGCAGTAGTTGTAGAAGCGGCAGCAGTAGAAGTTGTAGTTGAGTAGCAGCAGTTGAGCAGTAGTAGTAGTAGCAGCAGTAGTAGCAGCAGCAGCAGCAGTAAAAGTTGTAGTTGAGCAGCAGCAGTTGAGCAGTAGTAGTAGTATCAGCAGCAGTAGAAGTTGTAGTTCAGCAGCAGCAGTTGAGCAGCAGTAGTAGTAGTAGTAGTAGCAGCAGCAGTTGAGCAGTAGTAGTAGTAGCAGCAGTAGTAGCAGCAGTTGAGCAGTAGTTGTAGTAGCAGCAGCAGTAGTAGTAGTAGCAGCAGTAGAAGTTGTCGTTGAGCAGCAGCATTTGAGCAGTAGTAGTAGTAGCAGCAGTAGTGGCAGCAGAACCAGCAGAAGAAGTTGTAGTTGAGACGCAGCAGTTGAGAAGTAGTAGTAGTAGTAGTAGCAGCAGTAGTAGCAGTTGAGCAGTAGTTGTAGTTGAGCAGTAGTAGCAGCAGCAGCAGTAGAAGCTGTAGTTGAGCAGCAGCAGTAGGAGCAGCAGCAGTTGTAGTTAAGTAGCCACAGTTGAGCAGTAGAACTAGTAGCAGAACTAACCTTAGTTGTAGAGTAGAAGTAACAATAGCGAAGGTAGTCATTCAATTTACATGAGATAAAATCTTCTCGTATTAGTTGTAGTACAGTAGCTGCTGCAGTTAGCAGTAGAAGTAACAATAGCGAAGGTAGTCATTCAATTTACATGTGATACAATCTTCTCGTATTAGTTGTAGTATAGTAGCTGCTGCAGTTAGCAGTAGAAGTAACAATAGCGAAGGTAGTCATTCAATTTACATGTGATACAATCTTCTCGTATTAGTTGTAGTATAGTAGCTGCTGCAGTTAGCAGTAGAAGTAACAATAGCGAAGGCAGTCATTCAATTTACATGTGATACAATCTTCTCGTATTAGTTGTAGTATAGTAGCTGCTGCAGTTAGTAGTAGAAGTAACAATAGCGAAGGTAGTCATTCAATTTACATGTGATAAAATCTTCTCGTATTAGTTGTAGTACAGTAGCTGCTGCAGTTAGTAGTAGAAGTAACAATAGCGAAGGTAGTCATTCAATTTACATGTGATACAATCTTCTCGTATTAGTTGTAGTACAGTAGCTGCTGCAGTTAGCAGTAGAAGTAACAATAGCGAAGGTAGTCATGCAATTTACATGTGATACAATCTTCTCGTATTAGTTGTAGTACAGTAGCTGCTGCAGTTAGCAGTAGAAGTAACAATAGCGAAGGTAGTCATTCAATTTACATGTGATACAATCTTCTCGTATTAGTTGTAGTACAGTAGCTGCTGCAGTTAGCAGTAGAAGTAACAATAGCGAAGGTAGTCATTCAATTTACATGTGATACAATCTTCTCGTATTAGTTGTAGTACAGTAGCTGCTGCAGTTAGCAGTAGAAGTAACAATAGCGAAGGTAGTCATTCAATTTACATGTGATACAATCTTCTCGTATTAGTTGTAGTACAGTAGCTGCTGCAGTTAGCAGTAGAAGTGACAATAGCGAAGGTAGTCATTCAATTTACATGTGATACAATCTTCTCGTATTAGTTGTAGTACAGTAGCTGCTGCAGTTAGCAGTAGAAGTAACAATAGCGAAGGTAGTCATTCAATTTACATGTGATACAATCTTCTCGTATTAGTTGTAGTACAGTAGCTGCTGCAGTTAGCAGTAGAAGTAACAATAGCGAAGGTAGTCATTCAATTTACATGTGATACAATCTTCTCGTATTAGTTGTAGTACAGTAGCTGCTGCAGTTAGCAGTAGAAGTAACAATAGCGAAGGCAGTCATTCAATTTACATGTGATAAAATCTTCTCGTATTAGTTGTAGTACAGTAGCTGCTGCAGTTAGCAGTAGTTCAATTGTATTGTTGTTGTTGTCTCTTCGTTGTTGATGGAGCAGCATACTGAGTAATACATGTAACTTGCGTGTTACGTGTTTATTGTTGATGGAGCAGCATACTGAGTAATACATGTAACTTGCATGGACGTGTTTATTGTTGATGGAGCATCACACTGAGAAATACATGTAACTTGCGTGTTACGTGTTTATTCCATGCCGGCTTATATACGGTATAGCGCTTACCTGTAAAGTCGGCGTGTCGGCCAATAGTGTCGGAAATATATATTGTGTCACCTGCGGTGCAGTCAAACGGGACCATTGTTGTTGAAAAATGAATGCCACTGCAAACTTTCTTTTGTACAGCGCTCAAAGACTGGATTGCTGTGCAAACATATATCTTTTGTACGAAATTGTAACAATAACAGGCAGACTTATCAATGAAATATATTTAATTTCGCTTATAAATGTTCATTGATTATGCTCATTTGTGCAATTGAAATGAGAACTATATTATTTTACTATGCTCCGCTCAGAATGGGGACTTCTTGTTGCGTTATTTTGGTTGTTTAACAACGATAAATTTGTTGTCTATAGAAAAATTAGCGAGTATCAAAATGAACAGTCACTTTAAACTTAAGGATTTGAGGAGTCACATTTATACGACATATTATGTCTAATGCATTCCTTTACGTTAGTGTTATTGGTAGTGTTGTTTCACTTCTTATATTATGCTCTTTTTTATCTTGAACAAACAGTTTCGAAATTATAATTTTGCCAATCTGTGAATAGGTCCCGTTAATTTTCTTTAACATACCTTTAAATGCGACGAACATGGAATGACAGGCAAATATAACCACCAACAACGCAAGAAAGTATTTCTTGTTTTTAACCAGAATTCTAGGTGCAGGACATGGCATACTGTTTTTCTTCTGACGATGTATATATCTGGAATAATTAAGATATTTGCTGCAATCAAATGCATATTAAATTTCCATATATAATTTTTCATTGTTTGTGCTTTTCAAAATTATAAATAAACTCTACTTACATCTTCATCAAACAGTTCGTATTTAGTTCCGAAAGCCTTCTAACATTTATCCACCAAACTCAGCAACACTATTACACCGTCTAGGCCGACGAAAAATCTGTAAGTTTAAAATATTTTTCTTAAAAAAAAAAAGTTAAATATAAAGGCGAGTATACATAGAAATGACATAAAGTGACTAAGTTATATAGATCATTAACGGTCCACAAAAGTAATGTGTGACAACCAACAAGTTTCTGTCTACAATAATGCACCTATCAATGTTTTCCCTAAAGGGGGGGGGGGGGGGGGGGAGCGGAGGGCATATACGAGACTTTAGTCTGAAAGCGATTCCCGACATGCAAAAAAAGACATTCCGAATGATTCCGGATCCCGGGGTAATAGACTTTGGTCGGATTTTAGACCCCGGTAATACAGGCCCCCGGGCCATTTGATAGACATATAGCATCTCCCATGAGTGGATTCAGACAAATTTGCTTGACTCTATTATTATTATGTTCTTAATTTTCTTGTTTGTTCAAAATCATATATATACGGAAGCGTCCTGGTGCCCGGTGTAAAAAATAAAATAAAAATAAATAAATCCATATCAACAAATTTATCTCGTAATTACGACTTAGTATGTCGTAATTACGACTTAGTATTTCGTAATTACGACTTTTATCTCGTAATTACGACTTAGTATCTCGTAATTACGACGTAGTATCTCGTAATTACGGCGCTTTATCTCGTAATGACGACTTATTATGATGTCATAATTACGACTTAGTATCTCGTAATTACGACTTTTTATATCGTAATTACGACTTTTAATTTCGTAATTACGACTTTGTAATATCGTAATTACAACTTAGTATGTCGTAATTAAGACTTAGTATCTCGTAATTACGACTTTTTATCTCGTAATTACGAGATAAAACTATACAAGCCAAATGTGATAGAAGCAGTATTTCATAGATTGAAATAGTATCGTGATCTTACTTTCATCAGACGAATTTATATAAACCTTCAACTTTAATCGTTGTTCGAATTGGGCTTAAATTATTCCGAAGTTCTACGATGTCTTGCAGTAGGAAATGATCCAGACCTAAATAGCAGGGTGCAGTACCCTGCTGCTTTTTGGTTCCTCCCTGCTGCCCCTCTGGGCAGGTCAACAGTTGAATATCTTTACAAATATCATATAGTTGTGCCAGTATTCAATGACAAATTCAGAGTCAATGCCTAAAACCTTAATTACACGTAGAAGCATTAAACTGATAAAATACCTGGATTTACCTAATTACTAGAAATTTTAAAAGAACTGGTTAGGCTTTCCCCCTGCCCCTTTTGAGCAGCACCCTGTACCTTTTCTGATCCTAGATCTTTCCCTACTTGCCGTGAATGGCCTAAAAATTAACAGCAGTAGTAGTTCTTCTTCTTCTTCTGCTCCTACTACTACTACTACTCCTACTACTCCGACTACTACTACTACTACTACTCCTACTACTACTATTACTATTACTTCTATTACTACTACTACTACTACTACTATTACTACTACTACCAGTACTACTACAACCACTACTACTACTACTATTGTTACTGCCACTGTTGCTGCTGCTACTACTACTACTACTACTACTAATATTTCTACTCCTACTCTTGTTACTGCCAATGTTGCTGCTGCTCTGCTGCTGCTACTACTACTACTGCTACTACTACCACTACTACTACTACTACTACTATTATAATAATAATAATAATACAACTACTATTGCTACTACTGCCACTGCCACTGATACTGCTGCTACTGCTACTATTACTACTGCTGCTGCTGCTATTACTACTTCTACTTCTACTACTACTACTACTAATAATAATAATAATAATAATAAAAGTAATAATAACAATATGAAAAAATCTTTATTAAATGAAGGTATCAACATTAGAATTATATCTTATGTATTTTTTTCAGACAGACAGACAGGTAAACAGAGAGGCAGACAGTGTACTATTTTAATCTACAATAGCCTGCTAAATTCACACTTGTCTTATGCGTCGTCACTACCCTTTTAAGTCGTAATTACGACTTTTATCTCGTAATTACGAGATACTATGTCGTAATTACGAGATAAAAAAAAGTCGCAATTACGAGATTATACCGAGATAATATGTCGTAATTACGAGATTAAATGTCATAATTACGAGATACTATGTCGCAATTACGAGATACTATGTCGTAATTACGAGATACACTGTCGTAATTACGACATACTAGGTCGTTATTACGAGATTAAAAAGTCGTAATTACGAGATAATAAGTCGTAATTACGAGATACTATGTCGTAATTACGAGATAATAAGTCGTAATTACGATATAAAAAGTCGTCATTACGAGATAAAACGTCGTAATTACGAGATACTATGTCGTAATTACGAGATACTATGTCGTCATCACGAGATAAAAAGTCGTAATGACGAGATACGTTTTATAATATAGAGTAGTTTTTATTTATTTGTATTTTTACACCTTGCACCAGGACGCTCCCATATATATATTATATCCAGGTAAATACGAACGCAATTAATTACAAACAAAATAGATCTATTATGAATTTCTTTAAAAAAACATTCGAAAAGAAATTATTAGAAAAATGAATGTTATGTACATAACGCGCACCAATTTTTAATTGCTATTTGGAATTAATGTGTGCATTATAGGTGTTGTTTTATTGGCTACTGAAAAGTTGAAAAAATGGGAAAGGGTCAAACAATGTTTTAGGTCGGGGGTAATTTCGATGGGTAGGTCTCGCAACCGCAAACAATTATTTTTTTAACGATGGCCCTACTGAGCCCGTCTGTATTAGCAGTCAATATAAATACAAACACAAATATTTTACGAACAGAAAAAAAAATACACATTAAGCTGATTTATACTTGACGAAAAGAATAATTTGAATAATGAACAAGGATTGAAAAATATTTTTAGAAATCGTGATAGTGCTATAATCCCCAATGCCAACAAACACGGTGTGTCAATTATGCTTTTCTAAACAGTTCACTTTGAAGGTCAATAATTGAATGGAAATGGTAGTGATCAAAACGCATGTTTCTGATGTAGGTTATATACCGCGAACGGATTATACAGTACCCGCTTGCTAATAGAAGATCCAAATATTTGTCAATTTCGCTTGGACCACTTTAAAATTTGAATGGTTTGAATGCTGTTCATATATGAGCATGTCAAATGGAGAACAAATCCTTAGTCACACTTAAATGAAACACCTACTACTACTACATCAATTTTCGACGGTCTAAACACTTCTAATTTTAACTTCTAATTTTATTAACATCACATGAATCGAGTCAAACAACATTTACGTCATTAAAAATGCTTCTAAGTTCTTAATATACTGAACCAAGAAAAACCTGAGTTTGAATTGAATGCAAATAATGTTTAGCGTTTGAATAGATTTGACTGAAATCGTCTGTTCGTTGTATAAGTTTGTCTTACGCGTCTTCTGGGATCAACTGGTCGACTTTGCAAAGTAGAAAGATGTTACAATTAACCACACGTATTTATGTATTAACCACACGTATTTATGTATGTACATCTGTTACGACGCCGTGACAATTTGGCGTGTACTTAACCAAAGTTTTTGTTTTGGTTCAGTATTAAATAATGACGTCCAAGTGCTATATACAGGGTGTTATGTCTGTCCTTAAAACGAATATTTCTAGCATCACACGTTTTACAGATAAAATAATAAATCTTGTACCGTTATAAGGATAAAAGACGTCCATTTTCAGGGAAAAAGTACGGGAAACGTTAACGTCATGACGTCATGTATGACGTCATTTCCTGTCTGTTTTGCCATCCAGAGAGCACTTTGGTGAAATTGTGACTTCTCAAGTTATTGTCTGCACAAACTGACGGGGACGCCGCCGCCGCCAAAAGTAACCCCTATACGTCACATTTTCAAGCGACACAAACATTATTTGAAACTAACGGACTTGCCGTATTTATTACGCTAACGCAATGTAAACAAGGCAGTCCAAAGGACAGCTATATCCCCCGCCGTCATCCTTCATTAGATTTTAAAGGTGACTTTCAAGTATCACACTGACCTTAATCTGGCACAGTTGGACCAGATATGTAAGTGCAGTTTCAGAAATTTAGATATGGAGCTGACACGAAAATGGAGGCTCAAACATTTTACCTTTAAGTGTGGCCTTGACCTTGTGGTGGCAAGACTGCTCCATGCCTTCTGCACATCGCCTCAATGTGATAAACATTTGAGCAAAGTTTTATGAAAATCCTTCAAAGGGCATAGGAGATATGGAGCAGACACAAACATGGAGGCTCAAACATTTGACCTTCAAGTGTGACCTTGACCTTGAGATGGCGTGACTGCCTCATGCCTTTTGCACATTGCCTCAATGTGATAAACATTTGAGGCAAGTTTCATGAAAATCCTTTAAAGCACACAGGAGATATAGAACGGACATGAAAATACAGGCTCCAACATTCAACCTTCAAGTGTGACATTGATCTTGAGTTGGCGTGACTGGCTTATGCCTTCCGCACATGGTCTCAATGAGCAAAACATTTGAGCCAAGTTCATGAAAATCCTTCAAAGGGTATAGGGGATATGGAGCTGTCACGAAAAGCGGACACGAAAATGGAGGCTCAAAAATTTTACCTTCAAGTGTGACCATGACCTTGAGCTGGTGTGAAAGGCCCATGCCTTCTGCACATCGTCTCAATGACCTAAACATTTGAGCCAAGTTTCATGAAAATCCTTCAAAATGCATAGGAGATATGGAGCGGACACGAAATGGAGGCTCGAATATTTGACCTTCAAGTGTGACCTTGACCTTGAGCCGGCGTGACTGACTCGTGTCTTCTGCACATCGTCTCAATGACCTAAACATTTGAGCCAAGTTTCATGAAAATCCTTCAAAAGGCATAGGAGATATGGAGCGGACACGAAATGGAGGCTCAAATATTTGACCTTCAAGTGTGACCTTGACATTGAGCCGGCGTGACTGACTCATGCCTTCTGCACATCGTCTCAATGACCGAAATATTTTAGCCAAGTTTCATGAAAATCCTTCAAAGGGTATAGGAGATATGGAGCGGACACGAAAATGTTACGGACAGACGGACGGACAAAGGGCATTCCTATAACCCCATTCCCGCTTCGCGGCGGGGGATTAAAAATATGGCAAAACATGCAATGTACTAATCGACACTTTTGACAGATATGTGCACGATCTAGGTACAAAAGGTCCAGTTTAAATTTCAAATCGTGCGTTAAACAGTACTAATGGACGTTTTTGACAGATATGTGCACGATCTAGGTACACAAGGTCCAGTTTAAATTTCAAATCGTGCGTTAAACAGTACTAACGGACGTTTTTGACAGATATGTGCACGATCTAGGTACACAAGGTCCAGTTTAAATTTCAAATCGTGCGTTAAACAGTACTAACGGACGTTTTTGACAGATATGTGCACGATCTAGGTACACAAGGTCCAGTTTAAATTTCAAATCGTGCGTAAACAATCAGATTGTTATTCAATCAATTGCTCACAGGATTCAACCAACACATTGTCTACTCCGACTAAACCCAATAATGGCTATATTGCACTTACATGTGCACATTAGCGATGGTGCGATGTATAATGTCGTCATTCTGTTGATTTCTGTGAAACACTTTCGGCTATGTTGCATGCGTTCTTTATCAATTCAAAGTTCGTGAAAACTGTCAGAAAATGCCGGTATAAGGATTAAAACGCTGTACTACATTTACGTTCTATTTAACCTTACCCAAAGAACTTTAAATTAATCAACACTAAAAGTTATTTTCTGTATACTATTAGAACTATCTTAACACGTTTGGTAATGATAAATGACAACAAGCATCGCAAGCATTACATTTTGACTCGGCACAAAACTACTTTTACACTCTCCACAAAACTGAAATAAATATTTAATCCAATTATTTTGTATATAACCCCTAAATGCAAACAAACTGTCCATGTTGTCCATGATAAAATTAAATCATTGCGTTTTAATATTATGTCCATGTGGGCATGTGCAGCATACAAATAACCATTATTCATTGGCATCAAGAGCGCAAATATCTCGCTACTCAAAACCCTCATTATTTGTCCCACACGCACGCAGGGCCTCAGTTTCAGAGCTATTTTTATAAAAACAAATGAGTGTTGGGAAGAAATTGAAACGTTGTAGTAACAACAGGCAACAAGCTGCTTAACATAGACAATTAAATAAGAACAATAGTCAAATGTGGAATAAGCATGTCGCGGTTCCTGATCTACGATTTTCACCAAGCAACTTAGGATCCCCGTGTTTTTTTAAAACACTAATGAACCTTAAATAAACAAAAGTGGGAGTTTTGTCAATAGGAGTCAATGGAAGTTGCTTTGAAAACAGAATTCATAAAACATTATTATTTTCGAGCAGTTTGAACATTTTAAAGAGGGGTGGCGGATTTAGGCATTTCCGCGCTCATTTTGTTCACTGATTAGGCCTTCAATCTCTATAAATATTTTTCATTATCATGTATTTAAAATGTAACCAAAACACGCCAGCAAATGCACATTAAACCTTACTTGATTTATGTAAATATCGTAAAAATACTCCCCAAATGTGGCGGATTTAGGCACTGGGCCAGTAATATACACTCTCCATAAAATATACTTTTACACTCTCCATAAAATATACTTTTACACTCTCCACAAAAAATCTTCTTTACACTCTCCACAACTTTTTCGTTCTCCACAAAATACAAGCAAATACTCCGATATTTCAGTTTAAAGTAGACAGTGAATTAAATTATGATTTTTGTTTTGTTAAAAAAAGAGATAGCATGTCAGTTTTGAGTTTGTGAGGAATATGGCACGTCAGTATTTTGACGCAGTCTTATTTCAAATGCTTTTTGTTGCAGCATTTTATTTATAAAGAACATTATGTATTGTCATTTTGGTAGTTTAACTTTTTTCACAGAATTAATTGTAAACACGCAAGTATAGAAATCTATCACATTTATAAATGTAACAGTATATTTAAAAAAAACATACATGTATTATAATAAATGTTCTAATAATGAAATGATTTTTTTCAACAATACAAAGATCTTATTTAAGAAATAATCTTACCGGTTAAAGTATATACTTATATGCTGAATATATCATTTTTATACATAGGGTAAAATATAATTTGAGTTTTATAGCAAGTTATTGAATACATTTGTTTCAGGTGTAAACATGATTACTCAGTGATTATAATAGCGAAATTTTCTTTAAACTAGATGCCTGTTGTCAAGAAAGTAACTTATATTGTAATTATTTTAAAATCACATTTGAAATAAGTTGTATAATGACCATACTTGACCTCTATGTGTGACCTTGACCTTTGCCCCAGGAACACGTGTCTTGCGCGCAACATGGTGTCGCCAGTTGTGAAAACTGTTTAAAACTACAAACCACAAATGAATAACGTCTGGTCCGGACAAGCTGTATCATGCCCATATTTTACCTTTGATTTCTAAGTGTGACCTCGACCTTTTACATAGGGCCATGACGGCTCCACAAGGTGAACATTTGTGCAAAGCTGTGTCAAACTCCACTCACAAATGAAGAACATCTGGTCCGGACAAGCAGTTTTATGCCCATATTTGACATTTGACGTCTTAGTGTGACCTTGACATTGAGATAGGGACACAGGTCTTGCGTGCGACACACCGTCTCCACATGGTGAACATTTGTGGCAAATTATTTCAAAATTCCCTGATTAATGATGAATAAAAAGTCCGGACAAGCTGTATTATGCCCATATTTGGCATTTGACCAAAGTGTGACCTTGACCTTTCAGCTAGGGACACAGGTCTTGCGTGCGACACGCCGTCTCCATATGACGACAATTTCTGGACAGTTATTTTAAAATTCCCTGATGATTGATGAATTAAAAGTCCGGACAAGCTGTGCTATGCCCATATTTGGCATTTGACCAAAGTGTGACCTTGACCTTTGAGCTAGGGACACAGGTCTTGCGTGCGCCACGCCTACTCCACATGGTGAACATTTTTTCTGGACAGTTATTTTAAAATTCCCTGATGAAAAATGAATTAAAAGGCCGCACACGCTGTATTATGCCCATATTTGGCATTTGACCAAAGTGTGACCTTGACCTTTGAGCTACGGACACAGGACTTGCGTGCGACCCGCCGTAACAACATGGTGAACATGTGTGGCAAGTTATTTTAAAATTCCCTGATGAATGATGAACTTAACAGTCCGGACAAGATCGGACGCACACAAGCACGAACATACACCAGGCCGCCATTGTGACAAATATGTCGAAATGGTCCGAAGTGGGCTCGATAAAAATGTTTAAAATGATTAGATTTTATTGTATTGTATTGTCGACGCAAATATAATTGCGAAATAGCTTTTTCATAAAATAAAAATAAATCGAACATGAAAACAACGTCCCTGATCATTTCCCGAAAAAAATAAATTCCTAATAAAAATAAATAAATAAACTCACGTGCATAAAATTCCTCTATGTTTTGACGACGTAAATGATATATTAATATATTAATGAACGTTGTATTTTGTTTCACATTAGGAACACTACAAAACACGGCACAGTGGCGACAGTTTTATGCGTCAATTAATATCTTCGATAATACGGGAAGATTGTGTTACAAATAATTCGGCCTCTATAAACAAATGTGCATTCAACTTAAAGGGACCTGTTCTCAGAAAGGCAAATTTTCAATTTTCAATAAATTTGTAGTAGATCCCATAAGGAAAAAATTATGTAAACAAACGAAATAACACTATAAACGGAAATAAAGGGTCGTTCATGAAAAATCATCAATTGAAACGGATAAAATTATAAAGCGTTTGTAACGCTTTTCATCGGCACGTTTGAAAACACGACGTGTACCGCTAACATAGCGTCAAAAATTCACTATCGTGCTTGTAAGTCAGCATAGCCGAGTGGTTAGGGCACGAGATTTTTTTTATCCCGGCGGTCGTAGGTTCGAGTTCCGGCGAAGGCAAATCTTTTAATTTCTTTTTGTTTTTTGGTTAGTAGAACTGCTTTAGGTTTTGCAGTTTAGACATTCAATTACATGTTTCAAAAATACGAAAATCTGTGAACAAGTCCTATTTTGCTCACACGTCCGTCCAACTACGTTTAAAATATGCGCTGGCAAACACATAATTTTATTTTAAAGTTTTGATAAAAATATTCGGTCGTCTTTATCAATTTGTTTAGAAATACGTAAAAGCAACCTGATACATGTAAGAATGAATGTAAGACAACAAAATTAGGTCTACTTCATTTTGTACAATCCTCTTTATGTCAATAACTTATAGTATTATTCAACAACTTGAATAATTCCCATCGTATTGTTGACTTGGTATCTTTCTTTGTATACATTAATTTAGTAGCACATCTTAAGACATTCGCGTTCGCTACCTATAATTCCATATAGGCAATTTGATCTTATTTGTAACCGACCATCAATTAATTAATCAAAGACTTTTGGTCGGAACATTATTCATGTCACTACTTCTTAATGGTTAAATGTGTTAATTTGAGCAATATTTTTCAAACTGTAAAAGCGTATTTAAGGAATTATAACACACAGTAAACATAGCAGGAGGGCCAGTGTCCGGGTGGCATATCAACGGAAGGGCATGTGTCCGGGGTGGAAAATGTCCGGGAGGGCATATGTCCGCCTGACTAAAAATAATCGGGAGGGCATATGTCCGGGAGGGCATGTGTTCGGATACCTAAGCTCACGAATACAGTGATATAAATAGGTATATAAATATACAGGTTATTTAACAGCATTGTGTACGATAAGGTGATACATTTAGACTCATACAGAACTGATGTACTCTCATTGAAACGAGCCAATAATGTGCTTCTCTAAATATATCCCATCCTGTCTCTGTGGCATAGTGGTTAGGGCATTCGCCTATGGATCGGGAGGTCGAATGTTCAAGTCTCGCACAAGGCTTGTTCTGATATGGCCAGCTGCCTACCCAGCAGCTAGGTAAATCGAAGGGTACCGATTGCCTTCCTGCGAAGCATTCCGCGTATAGGATAAGATCAGGAATAAAGCTGTTCATAAGTAACGGTGTCTCAGAAGTCAAAACTGGCTGGCCCTGAATGGCGAGGGGTAAAACTACGTTTCTTTATATTACCATATTGTGCAGAATGTTGTTTAATAACATAATACTATTGGTACAATAATATGGCCAATAATTTTAATAAAATTAATCACAAAAAATGTGCAAACTAAGCATCTTGTTATTTAATAACCTAATAATATTGGTACAATAATATGACCAATAATTTCATACAATTATTCACAAACAATCTGCAAACTAAGCATCTTGTCAGCTCAGTCATGTGCTTCAAGTTTGTTAGTACAAGTTTACGTCACCTAAAGAGAATTAGGGAAACATAGTTGTGATGGTAGTCATCCCATCTTTAGTTTGTAATCTTAGCATGACAACATCAAAACAAATTTTTGAGATATGGTGATTAATAATTCAGATATCAGGTGAACAAGGGTAAGAGATTGTCTTTATCACCTATACTTACCACTTCACAATGTTATCTCCCTTTGAGTAAGAGTTATCTTTCTTAGTAAGGGGATTACAAAGATTCTCACAATGTTGGAGATCCATATCCGCAAATGAAGACCTACATATTTAGATCAAGGGTATCAGCATTTGTTTTTGTTCAGAATGAGCTGTTACCGTAATTACCCTAAGTATCGGGACACTTAAAAATAACATCTTTTTTTATTGTCCCAAAATTAAGTAAGATAAAAAAATTATTCTCGAAATTGTGTCCCAACATTTAGGGCCATATATGATACAATGGACACATGAGCAAGGATGGTGTCTTGATATGGACACAAGAGCGAGGATGGTGTCTTGATATGGACACAAGAGCGAGGATGGTGTCTTGATATGGACACAAGAGCAAGGAAGGCGTCTTGATATGGACACAAGAGCAAGGATGGTGTCTTGATATGGACACAAGAGCGAGGATGGTGTCTTGATATGGACACAAGAGCGAGGATGGTGTCTTGATATGGACACAAGAGCGAGGATGGTGTCTTGATATGGACACAAGAGCGAGGATGGTGTCTTGATATGGACACAAGAGCGAGGATGGTGTCTTGATATGGACACAAGAGCAAGGATGGTGTCTTGATATGGACACAAGAGCAAGGATGGTGTCTTGATATGGACACAAGGGCAAGGATGGTTTCTTGATATGGACACAAGAGCAAGGATGATGACTTGATATGGACACAAGAGCAAGGATGGTGTCTTGATATGGCCACAAGCTAAAGGATGGTGTCTTGATATGGACACAAGCCCAAGGATGGTGTCTTGATATGGACACAAGAGCAAAGGATAGTGTCTTGATATGGCCACAAGAGCAAGGATGGTGTCTTGATATGGACACAAGGGCAAGGATGGTTTCTTGATATGGACACAAGGGCAAGGATGGTGTCTTGATATGGACACAAGGGCAAGGATGGTGTCTTGATATGGACACAAGAGCAAGGATGGTGTCTTGATATGGACACAAGAGCAAGGATGATTACTTGATATGGACACAAGAGCAAGGATGGTGTCTTGATATGGACACAAGGGCAAGGATGGTGTCTTGATATGGACACAAGGGCAAGGATGGTGTCTTGATATGGACACAAGGGCAAGGATGGTGTCTTGATATGGACACAAG